>CAAKHG010012323.1:35586-49990 GCA_901007715.1 Dactylopterus volitans | reverse complement strand
TTTTGCAATTTCTGTCACGCAAAAGGGGGGGGGGGGGGGGGGGGGGGGGGGGTTTCTTGTTTGCGCGGAACGTGAACACGCACCCTGGGGAAATGAGTAGGCCGACGTGTCATAAATAGCCTAACCGAGCTCCATTCCCATCAGATCTGCCTGCGCAGGGGTGTTGTTTTGGGCAGCGTCGCTGTCGCTAGGCGATGGCTAATGACATCAGTGCACCCGCTGACTCCCTACCTGGCTCATTTCTCAGTGTGTCTTTGGCGCAATGTGGCGTAGACATTGGTCAAACTACATGTAGAAAAAAAAGAAGGGCAGATCCAAACAAGCTTTGGGAAATATTGACCGACGAGCTAGTTTACCTTTGGACCTGCAAACAGGAAAGCAGCTGCTCGCCGTCTGCCGGAGCGACATGTCGGACCACAGGCCACAGCGGAGATGCTGGGCTTGAGCCGTTAAGCTGCGAATTCAGTCACCGGAACCGACGGCGGGATGGACGCCCGGAGGGCCGCGCGCGCGGAGTGATGCGATGGCGCTGGGCTGCGGTTCGAGGAAGTCGGTCTCCTGCGACCAGGTGGTTGCGCCCGCTTCTCCGGACAATGGGGTCAGTAACACTTAAACACATGCGCGCTTTGACAGGTCGAAGCGGACAGAGCCGAAGGTATTTTATGTAGGTATTTTATCGACTTTCTAGAGTCGCCCCTAAAAGAGATGATCTCTCTTGCTTGCATATCCGGATTAAGACAGTTATTTGTTGCACTCGGACCCGCAGCTAAACGGCCTCACAATGTTCATCGCGTAGATTTCATGCTCTCGTCGCGGTGCCGCTAGAGATCCTTGAAGCGCACGTTCTTCGCAGTCCACGGTGGGTCGATCTTTTCATCCCCACAGGCGTCAGACGGCGCGAAAGCCGCGGTTCCGACCACCGGGAGGACCCGATCCAGCGAGTGTCTCCTGGCTTTCTTCATCGCCCTGGTCATCGCCCTCATAGCTGTGGGGGCCGCGCTGGCCTGGTACTTCCTGGGTAGGCTCATTTCCCCCCCGTTTTCCTCTTTTTTGCTCAAGCGCTTGCCCCGCTGACCGCGTGCCGACCTTTTTAACAGAGTACAAGGTTTGGGTGCTGGAGCCCCGCGTGCAGCAGCAGTACATCGCCAGCCTGGCCGTCCTCAACAGGGACTTCTCTGCCGATCTGTCCTCCCACGACAGCGCTGCCTTCAAGAGGGAGGCCAGGGGAATAGAGAGCCTGGTGAGCCTTGACCGTTAATCCCCGTGTTACCGGCGCGCGCCAGGGTGACAGCGCAGGTTCGAAGTCCGCTGGAAAACCGTTCATGGTGCGCTGGAGGGAAAAATATCACCTGTGTCTGCCTTTCAGGTAGAGAAGATAATGAAGAGCTCGAGTCTTTCTCGATACCTCAACTACACCACTGTGTTCGCGTTTGGGTACGTGGCTCAAATCTCTTGCACTTCACTAACAAAAGGCAATAATATCCTCTTGTGGGATTTGGCGATACCTTGGGAGCCTTTGACGTCGACCTGAGGGTTGTTTGCCAGCATGTGAGTCTGAGGTGAGAATGTCTGTTGAGCTGTCTGGGGAGGGCGATCCTAAGAGCTCCAGACTGGACCTCCTTTGGTTATGAGGATGTGCCACCTCTCATCCAAAAGGCTTATTCAGTTCTGACCGATTGGTGAGGAGGCCCAGGTTTCCTGTTTCCTGTTTTGAGCTGGTTGTTCTGCACTTAGACGCAGACGGGTTCTTTCGCTTGTCTCCCAAGCCATCTGCGTTTCCTCTCCAGACAGGCTACTGCTGATTCAGGGCCAGTTCACCCCTATCTAATCTCTTAAGGTCCCCACAACCTTATCATCATCATTACACTAATACCGCTATCGTCGAGAATTTGGGGTTTCTTGCTCAAGGGCCCCTCAGCTTTGACGAGGGGTCGACCTGGTGACCTTTTGGTTGTTGTTCGGTACTTTCCAACCCTGCCTCTTCAAGCTTTCTGGCCACCGCCATCCATCTGATATGACCATCTGACGCGACCATATCTCGAGCTTATGCCGGTTTTGTTTTGTGCTTGTTCCGCGAGCTGGCCTCAAATGTCATGCATGCAAATAAGGTGAACTTCAGTTATTAGTGTGCGTTTCTTTAAAGTGTTCACACTCACTATTTCATAGAATAGAGGAATTCACCAGAATTTTGTCATTTTGTCAACCGCAAGCGCTGCTGACTATGCAAAAGAGACATATGAGGTACTTTTAAAAATGGGGCGCAAATAGCGGTTCGAATGTGTATGACTTCAACATTTCCCTCTTTATTGGGAGCTGCTGTTTGCGTACGTCAAACCGCACTCATGTCATGTTGTCATGTCGTCCAAGTCAAGACAAAGATCACCAATTTCCAAGAACATCACATATGTTAGACTGGAAAAAAATGTGCAAAATTAGAGTTACGATCCCAAATTTAGTTGTTTTTTCCCCCCCTTTGTCGGCACGGCTGTTAAAAAGTATCTGTGGATTCTGTCGGCTGCTTCGCTTCTGCAGGCAGGGAAGTGTGGTGGCCCACTTCTGGATGGTGATGTCGGTGCCGGGCAGCCACGTCGAGAGGGTCTCGCTGAAGGAGGTCACCAGGACCCTGGAGGCAGGCCTGAGGGGGCGCAGGAGGCCAGAGGAGGCGGAGGAGGACACCGCCAGCTTTGATGGATACCAACTTCACCTCCCGTCGCTGTCGGTCACTGGTGAGAGAGGCGAGGAGACAGTGTGTGTTGGTGTGTGTGTGTGTGTGTGTGCGAGTGTGTGTGAGGTCTTTTTTCCATTTGCTTCCTCTTCCTTATTTCTGTTCTGCTTCCTACAGAAACCGACTCCAAGGTTATAGATCTCCTGAGAGCTTCGTTTGGTATCCCGCTTCATTCCAGTTCTTGTTTATGATTTTGTTTTTTTTCGACGGGGGGAGGGGTTTGATTCAAGATTGATTGGCTGTGTGATCAGCATGCAGAACGATTTACTGTACAGTTGCTTGAATTTCACACCTGGGAATGCAGTGATCGGGGTTCCCCAATACTTGCATGTGACGTCGTACATGGTTGTTCCCACGTGACGCGATGATATCTGGATGAAAAATAAGTGCCACAGTTAGGCAGTATCACCATATACTGCAATACAAGACATACAAGAAATTCTGCTATTTAGCACATTTTTTCCAAAGAATGCCATACCAAAATGGAGAGATAACAACAGAAATATCCTTAATTGGTGTTTTTCCCCCCCAAAAAGGAGAATCCACTGTACTTGTAGGAAACTGGTGATGGTATGCTACATATAAAGGGTTTTTTTTTGACCACAGGGTGAATGGAAATTAATAACCAAGGTCTTTGTAATGTTTCGTAAGTGAAACTCTTTGCTAAGAGCCTTGGACAGAACATCCAAACAGAAACGTGCAGCTCAGACTCTCCATCTTTGCCCCTCTCTCGCTCCCCGGAAGACTGCTACCGCTACCACAAGGTGGCCTCCAGCGGCCCGTCGGCGCTCCGCGGGCCCGACACGCGGCGCTCCCTCTGCACCTGGCACCTCCAGGCCGCCCCTGGTTCCCAGCTGGAGCTCCACATGGAGTGGCTGCTGCCGGAGTGCCGGGACAGGCTGCTGGTGTACGACTCCCTCACCCCCTCGGACGCTCACCTCATCACCTCGTGAGTCGGACAGGTTCTTGCATTCGCCCTCAGTCGAAAGCCTCGTGCACTTGCGCTTTTTTTTAATTTTTTTTTATTATTCATCTCTCATTTCATCCGTTTGCGATCTTACCCCTTGTCCTCCAGCGTTTACGGCTGCAGTAGACATGAACATGTGGTGCGCGTCCTGTCGTCAGGCGAGTGGATGACGGTGGTCTGGAAGCAGGGTCTGTACAGCTACAAGGACCCATTTTCTCTATCTGCGCAAGCCTGGGGCCACCAGGGTAGGACCACTTAATTCCAAAAGAAACGCCTATACTATAAGTGTTGTGTTGAGATTGTCTTAAACATGTCCAACAAGTTCCGAACTCAACTCAAGGCAACGCCGGCCTCTGTTTGGTCGCCTGCCAGCGGCGGCAAAAAACACATTCTGGACGTAGGTGGCTCACGATGTGTTGGTGGTTCCGGCAGCATCGCAGCTACTCATGTTGTCTCACAATTCGATGCTGCAATTTAAAGTCTGATTGGGTCTCAGGCACGCGAAAAGGTGGCGATTGAGGGACGCCGTTCGCCAACACACAGTGACCGGGGACGATGTGGCACCAGTACATAATGTTTAATATGATATTTCAGTATATACTGAGCTGAAATCGGATGTGCCTCTAGGTTAAATGTCAAAGCCACAAAGCCACCGTCACCATTTCAGCTGTCACTGACATTTTAGGTGTTACTTCCACCTGGCCGCGCGTTCAGAAGTTGTGCTTAAAAAGCAGCTACATGCCCCATGTGGACGCTTGTGTCTACATGGGCCTCATTGAGACATCTTTGGTTGGTCCAGGTTGTGTCAGAACCTGCGTCTCGGCTCTCACAAGCAGACAGCGGCAGGAAATCTGTCCTGGACGCCACTAAAATCCAATTCGCTCCGAGTATTTGTTCGACTTTTTCTGTTCAGGTATCAGTATTATGGGTTAATCTCCCCTCTGTTCCTCAGACTGCGGGTCAACTATAGAACTAGAGGCAGTATCGGGGGTCCAGGGGACGCTGAGGACGCCCTTCTTCCCCGGCTATTACCCCCCTGACACCAACTGTACCTGGAACTTTACTGTAAGACCCCCCCCCTCCACCCATCCACCCTGCCTGCGTGTCTCCGACTGACTCGTGTTTTTGTTTATGATTGATCAGTCTGGCCATCGTTCGAAACCTTAAAGATGATAATTTTTTTTGATTTAACTCTGACAGACAATGAGAAATGTCGACCCCCTTCATCCTGATGTCAGCACTTCCGTGTTTGGTGAACGGTCCCGGCTGTTAGGACCCTATTTGCCGCCCACGTTCGACTATTTGTGTGTTAATGTGTGTGTTTGTGTGTGTGTGATTCCAGCTGCCCGCTGACGGGATGGGATTGTCTCTGGCGTTCGAGGGCTACGAGCTCAGCAGAGCTAGCTACAACCAGCCGTGCACCCAGGGACAGTGGATCATCCAGAACCGCAGGTAAGACGGTGGAACCAGTGACGAAACCAGTGACGAAGCCCGCCGCGTTCAGGCGCTGGTCCACTCTGATTGGCCGCGATGTTCTGACGAGGCCGAGGCCCCGTTTACACGACAGCGTTCGGTTCTGCTTCCGGTCGCCGCTTTCTAAACGGTCCCAGCTCCAAAAGAGTTTTGGAAATGATCGCTGGAGACTGCAGGGGACTCCCAAAACGCTGTAGTGCACGTGCCAGGCCAGTAGATGGCGGTGTGATGACCCAAAACCCCCGCACACATGGAGACGCTTAAATGCTTATATGGACCCACGATGAGGTGGAATTGCCAGTTGAAATATGCGGACATTTTTGATGCCTACTTAGAACAGCAGTGACACGGTATTAGTGATAACATTACTACTTAATATTACCTATTACGATTGCTTGATATTCAGTGCGCGTGACCATTTTCAACACGAGGCTGCGAAAGTTGTGCGTGTTCCCCCAGAAACGTTGTTGCGTCACTACTGGCGGCCAGTGAGAGTTTAGCTTAAGGTCAGTAACAGAACCAAGGCGGACTTTGTGACTCCACGCCCTATTTTTCAATATTTTTTAAATCAAACTTGACTTTTACGATCCTGCTGCGACCGCTTGCTCCCACAGGTTCGCAGTTTTTAGGTCGGAGGTCACGGTTCTGTCTCTGGCCTCTTTTGTTTCCAGTTCCATTGTGAGAAGCTTTTACCTTCTTCATGCCCCTCGCCAGCATCCTGACCTGAACCGCCACACTGACTCAACACCAGGCTTCTACTCACATATGGATCTTGGTTTTCAAGCTGTCTTTCTTAAAAAAAAAAAGAATTTATTGGTAAACTTCCAAATAAAAAGCAATGAGCTGTGTTTTTCAATAGCAGGCTTTTCTCAAAAACAAAAAACCCCAACAACTTCAGCATTTGAAATTTGGATCACTTTCCTCTCTCAACAAGACCTTCAAAACTTTTTTTTTTTAAATCTGTGACACCACAGAGGTTCAAAACTTTCAAATGAGACCAACCAACCAAAAAAAAAAAAAAAATCCTACCCGACAAAAACCTGATTTTAATATCTTTAAATACGATGTTCTACTTCTGCTTCTTTCCAGTCAAAACCACATGTCAGAACAGGAAATAATAGATCTCGTATCAGGTCACCAACGTGATACTTCCGGTACACTGAAGGGTTGTGCACCTCTTTTTTTTTTAAATACAAGTTGTGGTCTGCAAATTCTGCAGTTGTTTTGATCTAAAAAATGCTTGAGCGTGTGTTGAGCAGCAGGGGGCAGCAGCGTCTCACATGCGCTGGAAAACGCTCACACAAACGTTGTTCTAATAGCAGTTTTCAAAGTTTTCTTTCATACATTTAGGAGGTTTGGCATTTAGAGACACTTTCTAAACATTTAAACAACCTTCTTCAATGATTTTGCAACGATACCATTCATTTTTAGTGTTTTTTTGGTTTTTTTGTCCATGCCTCAGATTGTGCGGTGTCCGGGGCCTGCAGCCGTACAGCGAGCGCCTCTCCCTGCTCGCCGCGTCGACCAGCGTTGTCATGACGTCACAGGTGTCGCTGACAGGGCCGGGCCTCCAGCTGCACTACAGCGTCTTCAACCTGAGCGACCGTAGGTCACAGGCGCAGGAAACGGGGCAAACGAACGAGCGGCGATTTTTACCGTTTGTTTCTCCCTCTGCTTGCTCGATAGCTTGCCCCAACCAGTTCCTGTGCACCGTGAACGGCCTGTGCGTTCCTCCCTGCGACGGCATCAAGGACTGCCCCAACGGCCTGGATGAGAGGAACTGCGGTAGATGTTCATGACTTGAACTTCCCCCGAATCGTACTTCCCGATGAAACTGTAAACGGCAATAACGGGCAATAACGGGCAATAACGGTAAACACGCAGTGGTTTTCGAGGTTTTGGCTGATGTATCGGAAGTGAGTACTTTCAACCAAGGACACTGAGTCCTTAAGCGTGACCACACCCCTCACCTCATGTCACCGGCTGCGGTTGCCAGTTTTATTTACTGAAAGGCGGCCGGGCGTGAGTGCCAGGCACGCGCGCGCGCTGACACACGTGCGTTTGCGCATTTCAGTGTGTGTGGCTCAGTATCAGTGTCCGGAGGACAGTCAGTGTGTGGACTACTACAAGGTGTGTGACCAGCACCCCGACTGCCCCGAAGCCACGGACGAGATGAACTGCACCGATGGTAAAACACTGCAATCAGCATTCACACAATATGACATGACATGACATGACATGACATGACATGACATGACATGACATGACATGACATGACATGACATGACATAATATAATATAATATAATATACAGGTGTATTATTAGGTTTCAGGGGTCCCCACAGTTTTGACAAATGTATAACTTTGATTTGTGTGCATGTGTGTGTGTGTTCAGCCGTGCAGTGTACGGACATGACCTATGTGTGTGCCGATGGGACGTGCCTGAAGAAGCCCAACCCGGAGTGTGATTTCATCTCCGACTGCCCCGACGCCTCTGACGAGAAACAGTGCGGTGAGGAGAGCTCCGCCTCCGCCTGACCCGCCTCGCAGTTTTTTTTTTCCCCACGTTTTTTTTCCCCCCCGACTTTTGCCGCCTGCGACTCCGTCTGACGCGCTTCTCGCAGGCTGCGGCCTGCAGCAGGTCTCCAGCCGCATCGTGGGCGGCACCAACGCCTCCGAGGGCGAGTGGCCGTGGCAGGTCAGCCTGCAGGTGCGGGGCAGCCACGTCTGCGGGGGCGCCCTCGTCTCCAGCCAGTGGGTCGTGTCGGCCGCCCACTGTTTCTACGACGACCGGTAAGCGCGGCAAGGCGGAGGCGGAGGATGTTGGAAGCGCGGGGGGGAATGATGAAGTTAGATCGAGCGCTGCGAGAGGCGGAGCCTAACGGTGTTGCTCTGGCTTGTTGTGCCCGCCCAGCCTCTACTCCGCCTCCATGTGGACCGCCTACCTGGCTAAGCTGCTGCTCCTCCGCAGCAGCCCCGCCGAGGAGGTGGCGCGGGTCCTGCGGATCCACCTACACCACTACTACGACGACGAGTCCCACGACTACGACCTGGCCCTGCTCAAGCTGGACCGGCCCGCCTCGGCACTCCTGGGCGGACCCGCCCGGCACGTCTGCCTGCCGCCGCCCACGCACATGCTGGAGCCGGGCCTGCTCTGCTGGGTCACCGGCTGGGGGGCTCTACGCGAGGGAGGTGGGCACGGGGAGGGGGGACACAGCGGAAGAAGCGAACTAAATCATCTCAATTGCTATGCAGCAACATGGTGGGAAACACTGTCCAATCAAAAGCAGTCAAGTTTCATTTTTATTCAGCTTAATAGTCTTCTACTTGTCTTGCAAACGCGGCGAAGGTGTTTGCAGTGTTTGCAGTGTTTGCAGTGTTTGCGCAGTCGAGAGCGAGGCTGAAATATCAGGCCGGTGTTAGCGACTGCAGTATTAAAGTAAAACTTATTATTTATTTATTTATTGCTGCGAAACTGCAGTATGAAAAATTTGCACTCCCCGCGCGATATAATTTCTAAACACCTCGCCACACCTCGCCAAAAAAACAAAACAAAACACACACTTAAACTCCTAAACTGCACGGGTTTTGCAAACACACCGTTTTAAAGGCAGACTTTTATTTGGTGGCTCTTGACTCGCCGGCTCGTTCTCGCGACTCGCCCGTATTTTGCTTCGTCGTAAATATGTTTTACTGTCATCGGACGGCGAGCACTTAACCCCCCCCCCCCGACACACACACACACCACCAGCTTGTGCAGAATTCGAAAAAAAAAAAAAAAAAAAAAAAAAAAAAAGCCCCAATGTGTACGAGGGACACTTTGAAAAGGAAGTCAAGACAAAAGAAAAGTAGGTTACGCTCAGGCAGCATAAGTTTCCCACCACTCGTGGGCCCATGAAGAACTGAGAAACTGGATAAATAAACGACTCAAACAGAGCGGATTTTAAAATATAGCATTTAGGAGACAGATGTAAACGAAGGAGGCTGAGTGGGGCCACACAGAGAGACGCTGGAAACACACTTTCGAGAAATCTGAACACCCAGTTTTGTGCGTCATGTCGGGCATCTACCAGCTCGGCTCTGTTAAAAAAGCGTGTGTGTGTGTGTGTGTGTTTGTGCGTGTGTGAGACCCGGCCCGGATCCCGAGCGCCGTTCGGCTTTTGCGGTTCGTTTCATCTGCAGCGTGTGAAACGATCTCCTGCGAATAAAAGGAAGTGGAAGCCATACTTGCGGTTGTATTTCTGAGGCAACCGCAGGGTGTCAGAAGGCACAAACAGGAAGGGGTGTTAAGAGCAACGGCTCTTTGGCTGACCTTTGCCCTCTGACCCCTCCCGTAACCTTCCCAGGCAAGGCCAGCAACGTGCTTCAGAAGGTGGACGTCCGCCTGGTCAGCGAGGAGGCCTGTGTTCGATCCTACGGCCACCTGGTCACTCCCAGAATGCTTTGCGCCGGCTACCGCAGTGGGAAGAAAGATGCCTGTCAGGTACAGAAACACACACACGCGCGCACACACACACACACTAAAAGGAGCATAAAGCTGCTTTAATAAGTGAATGAATAAAATGACGTGTCAATTTGGCAAATGATGATTATCACCTAAATCTTTTACTTTAACACATAGATACTTTTTTTTTCGAAGTATCCTAAAAGCTTGAAACTTTGCTGTTGTCTTTTTGCTTGTTTCATTGAAAAAAAAATATTCATAAACTATCTGACTGAAAAAGTCAGCACCTGTAGAAACATTTTATGGCGGGATATTAGTAGCAAAAAGAGAGTTAGCATTGGACTTAAGGCTCATGAAATCAATGCTAACGTGTGGAGATGGGAACTGCTCGCTAGCACGCTTGCTGCGTTATAAAGTAAAACAGGCTTCGTATGAACTGTTTGCTGATATTCAGTAATATTCGGTACTCAGATATTTGCAGCAACATTCATCCAGTCTGTCTGGAGTAGCGTCATCCCACGACTAGCGTAACGAGTCGGCTAACAGACCCCGCTAGCTGCTGCAAATGTAAACGCACGTGCCGCGTGCCGCAAAAGAAATCCTTGAATGCAGGCTGTTTTAAAAGCCAAACTTCAAAACAATGACACCATAGCTTGGTATTGATTATTAGCATAAGTTATTGTGTTTTTTTGTTTTTTTTGCTGCACTTCCGGACGCTCAACATCGCGTGTCCCCACCCCCCCCGTCAGGGCGACTCCGGCGGCCCCCTGGTTTGCCAGGAGCCGTCGGGTCGCTGGTTCCTGGCCGGGGTGGTGAGCTGGGGCAAAGGCTGCGCCCGCCCGGACTACTACGGCGTCCACACCCGCGTCACCAGGCTCGCCGACTGGATCGGCCACGTCATCGGCGGCTCCTGAGTCAGCGCTTGCGCGTCAGCGCCCTCGTCAAGCCTTTCGCCCGCGCGCCCGAAAGGTGAAAAATGGTCATTTGAAGTGTTTCGGCAGCCACAAAAAGCAAGTTAGGCAGTAAAGTTTGACAGGCTTTATTCCTAAATAATGTAGTGATAAAGCTTTTAAGACTGATGCTATGAAGTGTTTGTCCAGCACGCGGGAAATGGAAAACATGCCAAAAATGATCAATCACAGAAATTGGAGGTTCATTTTAAACATCATGTAATTCTTATTTTGACTATTTAATCAATATTTCGATGATGCTCAACTTTTTTTTTCGTAATAAACCATCCTGTTTTGTACTAAAGTGCGTGTGTTGGCATGTTTGGTGGTGACACTGGGGGAGAGAGTCTCATGTCATGTTAGTGGCACGGCGACAACGTGATTAGGCACGGCGAGCTAACGCTAATGCTACTATGCTAACACGCCGTGACCATGACAAGTGCTGACGGTAAGTGGTGCAAGTGAATGAAAGAAAGAAACCGTGAAAGGGAGACAGTGACTGCAGATACTTCAGATAATTGTTGAAATACACAAAAATTTTATCATCGCCCCTGGTGCTCGTCTGACTGAATGCTAGTATGGCTGACTGGATGCGAGTTTGACTGGATGCTAGTATGGCTTACTGGATGCTAGTTTGACTGGATGCTAGTCTGTCTGGAAATTAGCCTGAGTGGATGCTAGTCTGACCTATGCTAGTCGGACTGAATGCTTGTCTGACTGAATGCTACTCTGACTGAATGCTAGTATGACTGGACGCTAGTATGACTGGAAACTCGCCTGAGTGGATTCTAGTCTGACCTGACTAAGTCTGACTATGCTAGCCAGACTTCCTTTTTTGCCATGAATTGACCCTTTATTTTCCTGAGTGGTTTTTGGTGCATCCATGTACCTCAAAAAAGTTGGAAGTCATAGGAATAGGAATGACGACACTCCCCGAGTTGGTGGCACTTCACTATACGGGGTCGGCCAGTGGGCTAAGTTTACAAATTATAGCCAAGCTAGCCATCGTTAACAATTCTAATACAAAGCGTTGCGCGGTGTCTTGGAAACTGTTTTAATGTGGCAAATGTGATGATACCTCTGACGTGATTGCACTTAAATTTGCTGTCATTGTGCGGAGTGGCCTTTTTTTTCCCCGGAGGTGTAAACTTTACTATTTGCAGCAGACAGGCTATATCCACATTTGGTTTGTGATGGTTATGTAAAGTGGAAAAATAGTGACCAAATTTGACCAGACGCTGGCACCAGATGAAATCTAAAGCAGTCTCTTGAGGCCACATGATCTTCCTATTTCACGGAGAGCCACAATGCCTGCTGCAGATGACGCGCAGCAGCGTCCGATTCCCTGTGTGTCGCCGCCCCCTTGTGGAAAACGCGCGCAACTGCTGCAGAAAAACTGCTGGTTTTCACGGCATCTTGAGCGCCGCCTCTCACAGCGTCGGCGGCTGTCCTCGAGGTCTGCGGATCCCTGCGCCTGATTGGGAGGCGCCACTCACCCCCTTCCAGCCAGATCCGCTCACATCAACGTCAACGTCTTCAAAGCGATTGGGAGCAGGTGCCAGAGTTTGGCGTCCCTCCCTGCGGCCGGGTGCGCGTGAGTCACGTTGGGATTCATAAGCAGAACTGGAGTGGGAAAGTGTGTTTGCCGAGGAGTCTGGTTTGATTCTGGTGACGGACAGACAGCCAGACAGACAGACAGGTAGGCAGCGTCTCTGTCTGTCTAACTTCCTGTCGGATCTTTGTCACTCATCTCCATCACTTTGGAAACGAGGCCTCATCCTCGGTGGACGTTTCAATATTTGAAAGTTCCCAGTCTCAGTGTGATTGGTAATTTATGAGGCCGTGAGCCACGATGGCAGCGTTGCCCCGCCAAGCTCTAACGACGGCGCTCCTGGCCTCCAAGAACCGTAGAAATCATCGTCATCGACCCTGGCGGCTGCCTTCATCCGGCGGGTGTTCGAGCGCTCACAGTGACCTTCACTGCACAGATTATGACGTAAATTAGAGGCTGCGTTTCCTGTGGAGCCTGAGAGGTTTCGGTGGCGTTCGTTCGGGGCCTCTTTGTGAGCGGCATCACTACCCGGCGTTTCTGGGTTGCCACGTTTCGAGAGGTTTCCAAAGACCCCCCCTGCTGTTCGGAGCGACAGCGGGCGTGAATTATTCTTGTGCTTTTCCTCAGTCGTTTTATTTCTTAGCAACAGCGAAAACGGCGCCGCCGTTCTCAGATGATCACAGGCGCTTGTTTTGGAAATGGAAACAAAATGTCGGTTACCTCTGTCACTTTGATGGCTTTTAAAAACTATTCCGGGTGTCCCTAATATTTTGGTCACCCCACTCAGTTCAACAGCGTCACAAAATTACAGTCCCAATAACAATCATTCACATATGTCAACGCCTCTCTCAAACAGATTCCATAAAAATTCAACGTAAACGTTGTCATTTTGTGCTCAATTGCTGTGTGTAACATTACATTTGCTTTTAAAAATACACACTTTCCCTGGATATGATGTCCTCACGGCCTCTGTATCCATTCTGTCCACCCACGAGTCCTGTGTTGTATCTTCACACAGGCTCACACGTCAAACTAATGCTCATTAAGAGGAAGACAAACACTTTTCCGATCCCGGAGTCTGGTGTTTTGGTCAGAAACACTTCCTGATGTCGCAAAAAAACTTGTGCCAACTCGGGCTGAAACTACGGCCTTCTCATTGCAAGGTCTGCAAAACAGACGCCGCCGGGGTAACACCCGTATAAAAAAAAGGCTAACGCTAACGCTGTGGTGGGACAGTCGTCCTGGCCGAGACTTAGGTTGTGTCCTGGACTGTGATTGGCCAGCTCCTCTTGGCTGTGAAAGGGAACTGGATTTTTTTCTGGTGTCGCTACCTTTTAATTTTGAGTGCCAACCCCCCTCCCATCCACCACAAATCTGCTCATGGTCTTATTTCACATCGCTGGCAAATGACCATGCATAAGTATAAGTGGGATAATGGACGCTCAGGTGTGTGTTGGAGGGTGTTCAGACACTTTGCGGAGGGCGGCTCCCTTAAATCTGTCTAATGTGCACCTTGGCGCCGACTGTACCTCACTTTTGTGGGATAATGCAGACGTCAGTTGAAAGGCAGCTGATAAAAGTAGATGAATAAGGCATGGCCAAGTTTGCAAAAAAGGGGGCGCGTTATAATTTACTTTGACTACATTCTACACTTTCCAATATATTCCAAAGCACACATATGTTTAGGCCCGGGTGGGGCTTGAACCCTCAGTCCCAACCTTCAGAGATCGATGCCTTATCAATTACTCCAGTGGGTCTTGAAGCCAGGAGAATGTAATATATTCACACATATCGACATCCTCGGAATTTTTCAGGACTCTCCCATGCTGACGTCATCCAGTTGAGAAAAGCAAAAATAAATCTGTCCCATGTAGATGCGATCCTATGCCACGTGCGTTTTTTTGGATCCCTACGCGGTCGCGTATGGTCTGGAGGCCCGAAACAGGTTTTTCTTGCCCTTTTAAAAGTGCATGTCGGCATCAATTCCGCGAGATCATGATCGATATTTCCCCGTCCTGTGAAAGAAAATCGCCCTCAGCTGCCCGAACACTTCGGCCTTTCCGGGTCGCCGATCGACAGCTCGCGGCGGCGCAGAGGAGAGACGGGGGGAGTGAGGACATCGGCAGAGGTGAAGGAGGTCCGCCCCCCCCCGCACAAAGTTCTCTTCAACTCTTACATTCTCGGCAATGCACTTGTAAATGGATCAATCAGGCGAGTGCATCTATGAGGAAGCCACAGACGCATATAAATGAGCGTATCATGGCGGGGAGCGAGCAGGGGGGGGGGGGGGCTT
>CAAKHG010012323.1:9297-24450 GCA_901007715.1 Dactylopterus volitans | reverse complement strand
CCCCCGCACCTCCCACCCTCCCCTCCGAGCCACGGGATGGGAGCTCCGTAGAGGCGGCCCGCAATCAAATAGACAGCGTGACCGCGAGATGAAGAGAAGCAAATGATGTGAGGCGGCGGGGGCGGCGAGCGAGGACGACAGGAGATGACAGAGGCGAGGAAGAGGAGAAAATTGGATTGAGGGAGCGAGGGCGATATTCGAGCGGGGAGGGAGAAAAAAAAAAAAGGAACGGAGGGAGGGAAGGCGGTGGTGCAAAAAAAAAAAAAAAATCGGGGCGTTACATGCTTCAATGATAAGAAGGATTTTTCAAATACTCAGATGAAATGAAGGGGAGACTTTTGTCTGACTCCCATATTTTGGCTATAATCCCCCCCGTCCTCTTTCCAGCGGGCAGTTCGTTGCGCCAGGAACGATCAGAGACGTCATTAATAAAATGCAGGATAAGGTGCCTGGAGGTTGAGAGGGGGGGGATAATCATCGCTGACGCACTTCGAATCCATCCAAAACTGCGTCTGTCGCCGAAGTCGCTGCTGCTGCTTATTTTCTATAGATTATATAAGCTCTGGCGTGATCTGCGCCGACACGCCGATCGCGTCTTTGGTGTGTCTCTGCCGTGGCATCAAAAGGAGCGACTGTCTCCAGCAAGGCAACCGCACAGCTTAGAAGAAAGAAACATCATTATGCTATAAAGGGTAAAATGTTTTTTGTTTTTTTTTTCTTGAAATTGGTTCCAGGTTTTACTTCAATTATTTCTCAGTAAATTCGCAAAGTAAACGCGATATGTAACGACGCCAGGCCGGCGGCCGCCAGCCGTTTGCCACTCATTTCCAAAATGCAACGCTAATATGCTAGCGACGGCTACGGCTAACAGCAAGACAACGACGCAGCGGCCACTTAGAAACAAGGAAGAAACAGCTAGGAACCTTTACGACATAAAGCCAACACCAGAATCTTATCAGTTGCCTTTACGTTTTATGCATCGCGTTTAATTTTTTTAATCCCTGAACTTTTGTCGTATGCGTATGAGTGGGATGACCAAAATATTAGGAACAGTTCAACAGCATCACAAATGACAGCCCCAATATCATTCAAATGTGTCAACACCTCTCTCAAATAGATTTTTTTTTCTCCCTCTCAAAAAGATTCAATAATAAATCAACATTAAAAACTTCTCCTTATTGCAGGGCCGCTGCATTATATTCCATGGTGAACACGCAGTGGTCATAATGTTATGGCTGATTGGTGTGTAGCGCTATCATCCTTCCAGCCTTCACATTATATGATATGAAAGGTGTTTTGTGTGTGTGTGTGTGTGTGTGTGTGTGCGCGCGCGCGTGTGCGTGTGTGTGTGCGTGGCCGCGTAGCTGTGTGTATCCACATATTTCTGGGAAAGCTACACTCTCCCATGTGCTGCTCCTCTGTAATTAGCTTTCCAATTTGCCGAGCTAGCTCTTAGCGCTCAACTAATTTACGACTTTCAATCATGCCCACACACACACACACACACACACACGCACGCACACACACACGCACTGCTAACTGCTAACTCTCGCACCATCTGTCTCGTCGTCTTCCATGGTGAGATTCCACAGATGGGAGCCAAAGGTGTCGCACAAAGCTGGGAGATGATACAACTGCATGATGGGGGGAAAAAAGAGGGGGAGAGAGAGAGAGAGAGAGCGAGAGAAAGGCTGGTGAAGACAGAGACACGCGTACAGCTGACGAGGATGAGGAGGACGGCGTCGTAAAAGTTTTATATTCATACAAAACTGCCAGATGGTTTGTGAACACTCCTGACATTGCTCAGAGGAGCAGGAATCCGTGTCACCGCCGTCACTCATGAGTGTTTTATGGCTTAAACCCCGGAGAATAAGGATGTTTATACATCTGAATTATAATCTGCAAGGGAGGGATTCAGTTTGTGTTAAACTGGGACTCGTTCATGATTTATTCGGGTTCGTTGGAGCTTTGATTCTATCCTTTGGTTCAGTCTGGCTTAAACGGAGAGTTCGCCCAAAAAAAAATGAAAGTTTGAGGAGACTGCCTCTTCAAATGTAAAAGAAAACCAAAAAGAAAAAAGAAAGATAAAAAAAACATAAACGGCGCGACCATGAACGCACCGCTGAGCTCAGATCGAGGCTCGCGAGATTGCAGCAGCCTTTAAGGCCCACTCACGCTCACTCGACGTCCATTCTAAGCTTTGCCCACATACTAGCGTGTGCTTTACGTCGGCATGGCCGTCAGCCAACACGTCCACTAGAGGGCGGCGAAGAGTCCAGATTTGCGTCCAGCCTTGGCCCACCTGCCCCGGCGGGGTATAATCCATACACATTCCCAAAGCCTCCCCTCAAAAAAGTTCTGTCATCTTCTTCATCTTTGTTCCTTTCGCTGGCCGCACGTGAGCTTTGCAGCGCAACACTGCCCCCCAGGGTCTCTGGTGGTACTGCTCCATTTGGGTGCGCATCCACAAGCTCTCTGAAAGCCTCCTGGAACGTGCATGAAGTGAACGCACAGGACAGACAGAAGGCTCCGCCCATACACATATCTGACGCTGAGCCTAAATGGGCCAAAAGATGGTGTGGATGATGCTGCTTTTGCGGCGAATTTGACTATTGCTTCTATCTGCTGTCTTTTTGCGTCTGAAGAAGTGGTCGACATTTACTTTTGCATTGCATTGGATTTGGCCGCGACACCATTTAACCCCCCGTGAAACTCCAAAAGCTCAGCGGTGAAAAGATAATGGGTGAATTTTCAATTAGTTTTAGTTGAACTCAGCTGGTCTTCTTCCGCTTATCTGGATCCGGGTTGCGGGGGCAGCAGTTGCCTGCCGTCCGATCCACATTGCACCAGACCCATATGGTTCCTCCTGCAGGTGGTGGGCCTTGCCCAGGCCTGGCTCCAGGGTGTGGACCCGGTAAGCCTCCAGGCAGGACACACTGGTCCTGTCATGTTTTTCTTCCCATATGCGTCTTTATGGACCGTCTTTGTCTGACCCTTCACCCAAGACCACTTTGCCATGGGAGACCGTACCAGGGGCTGCTGCCCCCGATAACATAGCTCCTAGGATCATCAGGAAACTCAAACCCCTCCACCACCATATATGTGATGGTGCACAGAAGGGTTTTTGGTTGAACTATCCCTTTAAATTAAACTAGCTAAATATTTTTAAACCATCCCGACAAAGTAACCTGAATTTCTTCAGTTCTGAATCGGCACATAAACAAACTTGATTAGTGTGTGATTTGGAGACTTTAATGATCAACGGCAGTAATTGATCGTTTTTGGCCTCTTGGGAGCACCATGAACGACATGAAGTATAATTTCACCTTAAAAAGCCGAATGATGGACTCACACATATTCAGGAAAGCTGGCACTCATATACAGCTGCACCTGTGGCCCCTGGATGAAGGTGAAGTTCACTCTCCTCGCGCCTGATTTGCTGAGATGCTAAACGTGCGACCATGTTTGGAAGCTATCAAGCCAATAGAGGCCTCCAATGTCGGTGCAGCATATCAACATGGTAGTTTATCACCTGGAATGTCTTTGAAGACGTGTCAATTTTGAACGCGTCCTCTTCTCTTCCCCACCTGAAGGATGTCCTGCTTGGCCCCGCCGTTGACGACGCACATGCATGCACACATGATTGGCTGGGAGCCCCGTGGGGGGGGCAGTAACAATGGAGGAGGTGCACGCTAACGCGGAACATATGGAGGCCGAAAGCAGCGGAGAAAAATCATTGCAGGCTTTGCTGAAATCTTCTTTTTAGGAAAATGTAATACCTGCTTTGAAGTTTGGGGGGCTCGAGGAAGGTTCGAGTCCCCCTTCTTACCCCCACACCCACCCCGCTGGACCCGTCCCCGCTGGCTGAGCGACAGCGCGCTCTTGTCGCTTTAAATCATCCCCAGTGAAGTCGCGGCGCCGCCGTTTACTCTGCCGGCGAATGTATGGCAACGTTTGAGCTGCCCGAGTCAATGTTCCTTTGTGAGCTGAGGAGAAGAAAAAAAAAAAAAAAGGTTCCATTCTTCATCCTAAAGTCACTGATGTGGCGCCAAGTCATAACAGAATTCATGCCGCCGTGTCTAGACCACACTCCTTCTAGTGCCTTCTGCCGCCATGAGAAAGCACATGGGGACATTGGCGAGGGTTAAAAAAAACAAAAAACAAAAAAAAACTCCCTTTTACCAGACTCAAGTGGCCATCTGAGATGACACTGATGGACCAGCTCCATCAGCTCGTTGTTCTGGCCGTTCTACGGTGGTGGGTGGTTCTACAGACGGTGATACACTCACACAATCGGTGAATATTGGATGTTTGCTACTTTTTTTTTTTTTTTAAACGCCCATTTTCCCCTGACAAAACCCGTGAGATAACAAAACGTGTCCACTGCCGGACACATTTTCATGAGGGGCCATGAATCAGATTTCTTTTTTAATAAAACATCAAAACTAGCTGGTGAAAATAGCATTTGAAAGCTGGGATGCCGAGCTGAATTAGGGAATCAATGCAGAACAAAAGGGGCTAAAGCGTTTCAATAGAGCTAAAGCTTAGCGCAGCTGGATGCAATTTTTCTCTGTTTAGAAAGCAGAACCGAAGCATGTCCAATCATTTCAACGGCACAAATGTTTATTTTTTTTTTTGTGTGTTTGGTTTTTTTTTGACAAAAAACTTAATATTGTTGTTACAACCCGGCTCGTTGGAGGGAAGGGAAGCAACATAAAACCAAGATGTTAAGTGGTTAGTGGTAAAGCCTGCTTTATTGGTCTCGGGGTTGAACAAAAGGTGAGGCAAAGCTACAACAGAGAAGGCCCAATAGGTGCAGTTAAATAAAAGAAATAAAACCAAAAAACAAGAGCTGTAAATCTAGAAAATAGAGCCTCTCTGGAACTACCCTGTTGGGAAAAATAGGAAATACAATGCAGAGTGCCTCTAAAACATTCAGCCGCCCTTTAGATAAGTTCTGCTTCCTGATTAGCAATTTCCGAGCCAATCAGGAGCGAGCTTGGGGTTGGGGAGGGCCTGAACCTGGCTGTGCCAGGTTAGAGACGATTAGAGACGAGGAGCTGGGACCTGGACGCCAATCAGGGTGCTGAGATGGCACACCTGCATCTGCATCCGAGACAGGCTAATCCTGCAACAGCTGGAGGGAGGTGAACCGACCAATGGCCGCAACAATTGTAGGAAATTTAAAAGTTATTCAAAAATTTGAATGGTAAAATAAATGCTGAACATTAAAAAATACGAAGAAGTAAAACCCACACACATAAAAAAAAAAAAAAAACATGAGAAGAAAGAACCCATAAATATGCAACACTTAATCAATGCCAAACCAGCCGCTGTACTTTGCATTGTGAGCTAATCGGCAAATGTTAGCATGCTGAAAATAAACAAATTCACTCATTAACTGGGACTGCGGGGGGAAATTATGCTCCATCAACAATAATAATAAACATAATAATAAAAAAAGACAATTCTGGGTGAAAAATCTGCCCTAACAATCTGCATAAAGAAAACGACCTTTTTATGAGTCAAAACCAGAAATAAAAACACAAGTTTGAACAGGTCTAACATGCTAAAAAACGCAGGGAGAGGTAAAAAAAAAAAAAAAAAAAAAAAAAAGCAAGACTTGAGCGCCAAAGTTGAGAGGACAGTTCATGAAAATAAACACAACATTAAAAAGCCCTATGGCGTAATAAATTGCCTTTCCCTGTCAAACACCGGCGCCCTTAACGCTGCACAGAACAACGCTGTATATGTGAGGGATGAGTGCCAATGCCCTGCGCGTCTCCCCGGTCGCCTCATGACTAGCAAACATGAGCCGCTTCCAGTCGTCACCAAACTTCCCAACGCCAAAAATCCTCCTTTGACCCCTTTTTCGGCGCTTTGTGTCGTTCATTTGACGTGTCTGAACGTAATTGCTGTTTTCCTTTCTCTCTTTATTTGAACGTTTAGCCGTTTGTTTGCTTGTTCTATGAATTTTCTGCACGTTCTTCAGCGTTCTGCACCGACGAACGTTTGTGGACGCTAGCCCTCGAACCGGTGTGCCCGGGCAAAGCCGCCAAAGTAAACATGATTTGAAAAAGATTAACACCCGCGGAACCTTACTGCTAGGCGTGCTCTGCATGTTGTGATTGGTTGGACAAACAAAAAAGAAAAAAAAAAAGTAGAGTAAAAAAAACAAATTTATGCTTATTTTCGCCCACCCAGGATCAGGAAATCTGCGCTGCCAAGCTAATCTTTGCAGCATGGATTTAGCTGTGTATTGAAGGCGCAGCTGATGGTGTCGGCCTCCCGGGACGGGGAAATGTCAAGCGGCACCAAGCGTTTGCGCGTATTCAATTAAATAGCTTGATATCCGCAAGCTGGATTATCGCAACATCTGCTACAGAAATCCATAAATCCTCGGACTTTTGGTCTAATTCCATAATCAGCTGTTAATTTGGAAATTAATTGCGATCGGAGCAGCCCGCTCTCATCCGGTATCAAAGCCGCCGGGGAGCGATAGCGGCGCGGAAGGCAGCCGCGCTTGTCTGCACGAGCAGCGGGAGGTTAAGCGCGAGCCAGATCCGGTCGGTTCCCGAATCAGCCGGGTTGATGATTTGGATCTTGGTACCAGATCAGGATTGACGTGTCCGAGGTCTCCATTAACCTGGATCCTATGAGTCCTCCAGTTGGCCAAGTCAGTGGACTCACACCGCCGATTCAGCTGAATCGGTTTACTGACTTGCTAACACTGGATCGAGTGACTCATGTGACTTAAGACAACCGGATCACTTTAGCGAGTGACTCGGACTAACCCGAGTCTGTAAGACGAACTGAGCTCACCACCGCTAGCATTAGCTAGTTTATTAACATGAACTTTGGAATCGGTGTGTCACACGTGAAGCATCATTTCCAGTCCCTGAGTGGTGAGAAAAGTGTGTTGTTGTTTTTTTTTACCTGGACCACTATCTCTCCATAAAACTAACCACAGGTTTTTTTAGAAGGTTTGCTGCGTCATTGGTGTGAGACATCAGGGGGCGTGGCCAAGCGTCAGAATTTGACGAGCGGAGAGTGTTGCTATTATGTGGACAAGTTGATTAAATCGCAACTGGCATCGCGATCGGCTTTACTTTGCTTTCAGTGCTAGCAAGCAAACGGCCGCATGCTAACACGCTAAAAAGAGATGATCAACACGCCGACCTACTGGACATCAGCATGTTAGCATTATCGCTGTGGCGTTAGCGCGAGAGCCACAGCGTAAATACCGGTAAGGTGGCCGTGCGAAGCTGGATTTTGACCTTAAAGGAACCCTGGCATGAGTTCAGTGAAGATCATCTGTCTCACTTTATTCGAAGAAAGGCTGCTTCATCCCAGTCTGCAGCCCGGCAGGGGTACAAATGAGCTCCCATTTTCCGAGCGTGAAGCAATCAGGATGAGGGTCAACACCTCCAAGCCCGAGGCCATGGTTCTTCTGCCAGATGCTCCCTTTGTGTTCAGAGTGATTTGTTGTCCCGAGCGGAGGAGTTCAAGCATCCCGTGGTCCAAGAGAGAGCGGGGAACTAGGCTAGCAGATTGGTTCTGAGCAGTGCAGGAAGTGCAGGGGTCAATTGTAGTTAAGAGTGAGCTAAGTCAGAGGGTGACCCTGCGCTCCAAGATTCATCTCAAGTCACGAGCTCCGGGCAATTGGCCAATAGAATGACATTGTGGATACAAGCAGCCAAAAATAAGCTTCCTCAAAAGGTTGGCCAGGCTTTGGCTTAGAGGTGCTTTAGGGCTGATCCTTCACATCGAAAGGAGGGTCAGTTGAGGTGGTCCGAGCATTTTATCAGGAAGCCTCCGGGACGCCTCCCGGTAGAGGTGTTCCAGGCTCATCCAGCTGGTGGGAGGCCTCGGGGCGGGGGGGGTCAACGCGGAACAAGCTGGAGCGACTCCATAGCTTGTCTGGCCTGGGAACGCCTGAAGGTCCAAGGAGCTGGAGGACTGTGCTGAGGAGGGGCGGCGGGTCTTGGCTGCTCTGCTAAGTCTGCTGCCGCCAAGACTCGTTTCCAGATAAGCGGGAGAACAATGGATGCCAAACTCTGTCTGTCATCCCACGGCCAGACATGCTATCCCACTCGCGTGTGAGACCATCTCAACCACTGAATGAACCCCAAGAAACCAGGAGAGCCTCAACTACTTTCACGCTACAAGCAGCGTGGGGATAAACGCTGCCTAATACGGTGAAAAAGTCAAAACCCCCACCAGCCCCGGCAGGGTCGAGACAAATATGATCAAATCGAAAAGCCACTCCGCAAAGCATCATAGACCATGTAATCCCTTAAATAGAAAGGGTTTGTAATAAGATATGTGGGCTTATGCGGCAGTTTATTTGACTGATAACAGACTTGTGGATAGCAGCCCTGGACCATGGAAAGATGGTCATGGCGCCCCGGGACGGCTTATCCTCCGTAATCCTGAAAAGCAGTAAAACAAATATACCCCTGAAGGTTCTCCTGTCTCCCTTTTTGCAGGGACCTTCGTTGCCACTCGTTTTTTTTTTGTTTTTTTTTGGGGTCTTTTCACCTCGGTGGCGTCTCGCAGGCCACGGCGAAGACAGGCAGGAAACAAGACGGGAGCTGGGCAGATCGCAGCCAAGATTCCGAGTGGAAAGGAAGGGGAGCCAGGCTGACGGATAGCCCGGGGCGGCGGATGCGGGAGACAAAACGCGGGCAGGAGAAACACAATAACGCGTGATTAATTGTGAACGCGCAGGAGACGAAGCGGCCATCTTGCCGTCACTGCTGTAGTAGATGGGGATCGGCTCCCGGGATGAGCCGAGCGTTCCCACGCTGGCAAACCCGCAGCGCTGCAGGGGGGCGGAGGGGGGAGGGATTCGGTCAGGCAGCGAGTTGGTAGAAGTGCAGCTGGCAACAAGCGATCTTTACGAGACGGCTCGGGGGCGTCGCCGCCGCGTAATTAGCTGCTTCTAACTTCCTTCAGCGCGGCTTTCAACCAATGAGCTCGCTCGGCGTAAATAGGCCACTAGAAAGGAATGGATGACTCTTTTTTCTTTTTTTCTTTTTTTTTTGAATCACAGAGGTCTGCCTTCCAAATGGAATTTCCAGCCTCACTAGATTTTATGCCACAATATGTCATCTGGGGATATTTCTGGATAGCATTTATGTGTGTGTGTGTGCGTGTGTGTGTGTGTGTGCACGCACAGTCCAGCTCTTCTGCAGAGCTTGACTGCAGCTTTTGTCCTCCCAAATCAACAAACATCCGAGGCATTCGGAGGTAATTGTTCCCTCCATCACTGAGGATCTTTTTTTTTTTTTTTTGTTTATGCTGTTCCCACATGAGGCAGATGATAAAAATGCGGGGCAGCTGCATGAGCGTTGAGGATACACATCATGTGTACACTTTCAGGTCCAGCTCCACTAAAAGGGACCGGATCCGCATTATGTAGTAGGTCTCGGCGGAACTAAACAACATTCCGGTTTTGAATGCAGCGTAATTTTGTTCCAGCGGCATCCGACTATGTGGAGAGAAACATGAGTTGTTGTTTTTTTTGTTTGTTTGCTTTTTTACATTTGCAGCGTCAAACCGATCCTCATGACCGAGCATTAACCGCTTTGTGATTACTGCAACCATGGCAACCGGTTTGCTGAACCTCAATGAATTTTAAACCCTGATGGCCTCCTTCCACCTGAGGCCCGTCTGTGGCGCATCGTTTGACGTAAACATGCTAGCATATATTAGCGAGGCGGAAGTAAAAACTGCGCCCGAGGGGGGAAACACCATGCCTGCTAGACCTGCCTCATCCCGAGCGGGTCGTCATGTGACGTTTGCACTCAGCTCAAAGACCTGGTGGGGACAAAAACCTGTGAATCTCTGGTGGCTCTGCCCTGGGACCAGGGTCTGGTGTGTCCGGTGAACTGGTCCCTGGCTTTGCACTGGACCTCTTCCCGTCCGCTCAGGGAGGCTGTCGTGGTGGGGTCAGGCCTGGCCCCCCCTGGAGCGGCAGGAACCTTACCTGGGGACTGGTCTTGGGCAGGTCTTGGGGGGTGCGGTATCTTGGGATCTGCTTGCACTCGAGGTAGCGGAGGCCTTGAAGACCCGGGGGTCCACCTACTCCTGTCCCACCGTGCACCGTACTCCCGCTGCAAGTCCTCCCTACGGATGGACACATTTCCACAAATCTTTCCCAATGAAAATCTTCCGCAAATCTTACCCAATGACAAATTTCCACACACTCACACACACACACAATAAGACTGGAATGTTGATGTCATTACACGTAACGTTGCCCTAGTTTCTCTCCATCGGTCAGCGGCCCTCCGACGAGCCTGCTTATGTTCCGTCTTGACGTCATGCCCCAGTAAAACTGTTCCACGCTGCGACCGCATCCATATTTCACACCGCCCGTTCGCGCCGTGCCGCCACGTCACCATCATTAATATTTCGCTGCAAAAGCGAGGCGTTCACCGGCGAGAGGGAGAAAAAACAAACGCCAGGACAGTCACCATTTTCACCACTGGCGTTTTATGACCATAACAGTCAAAGCAGAGCTGATCGGTGGAGTCAAACGTGGACAGAAAAGCAAGAGAAGAGAGAGGAAAAAAGGAGGGGGGTGTTTTTTTGTTTTGTTTTTTTTCTGGACGGTGACACTTTAAACTCTATTTTCTAAACTAGTGGTTGGGGGTGAAGAGGTGGACGTGGAGTTTAGGGAGGGATGTAATTGAGGGAGTGATGGTTCCCTGATGAGGGGGGTGGAGGTGTGTGAGTGTGTGTTGTAGAGAGGGGAGGAGAGGGAGGGAGGGGGCGAGTGTTTGAGAGAGAGTGTGTGTGTGTGCTTCTCCTCAGTAGGTCCTCCTCTCTCTCTCCCTCTGCAACCAGCCGTCGGTGTTTTCCTGCTCCGCTGCGCCGAAGCTCCACCAGGTAAGAAAAACGCGACGAGACGCAGCGTTTCCTATCGACCAAAGTCACCGCGGTGCGTCCGACGCGAAAAGTAGTCCTGCGCAGGGTCGCAGGGAACCGAGAAGAAGGAGAAGAAGAAGAAGAAGAAGGAGAAGAAGAAGGAGCCGGCGGGCCGCCTGCATGCTTGCAGAGACGTGCAGGACGTTTTAAGCAGCCAACTCAGCAGCAACAGCAGCTTTTCCTTTTTTTTTTTTTCTCTTTTCTTTTTTCTTCCTTTCATAAGTTATCCCGAGCGTCTCGTGCGCGTCTCGTGCGCGCGCGCTAGCACGCTTTTGCGCGCGCGGGCATGCGTGCGCAAAGTGATGCGTTGTAGACGTGGCGTCGTGAAGTAAATCCTCGTGTGTGTGTGTGTGTGTGTGTGTGTGTGGGTTCGTTCGTGTCAGGCGGCGTGGGGCTCACCTCATCACGCGCGTGTGCGTTTATTGGGGGGTGGGGGGGTGGGTTTGTGCGCGCGTGCGCGTGACGACATGCGCTCACCTGACGCGCAACTCCACTGAAGAGGCAGCTAATAAGCTGCTCATGAATTATGTCCTTGAGCTCTTTGAGCCGCTCTTTGCTGCTGCTTCTTTTTTTTTTTCTTTACCCACCTCAAGCAAACAAGACAAAGTGAAAGTGTCGCCTCCCACTCCCGCAGAATGAGGAGGGTTGGGTCACGGCCACCTCCGAAGAATGAAGATTAATCAAGTAGCCATTCAGGAAGACCGCGAGTCCCCCAACAACCCCCGCTTGCACTCAAAATGTGCACAAATCCATCATGCAGCATGTCGTGCCTTCCCGGAGGGCCCGATCGCCCGACCCACAACAGGAACACGCCGCGAGGAACAACGTTCACGGGCGCGAGGTTGCGTTAAATTGGGAAAAAGTCATTTGAAATAGGCCGACAGGGGCAGAAAGATGTCGCGGCGGCCCAAAACGCCCCCGATCGGGTGAAAGGGGCCGCGGATTCATAGAAGGCCTCACATTCAAAGACGCGCGCTATACATGCAGAACGCACCCAAAAATGCGAAACGTGTGCAAAAAATGCAAAACGCGCGCAAAAATGCAAAACGTGTGCAAAAATGCAAAACGCACAAAAATGCAAAACGCGCGCAAAAATGCAAAACGTGTGCAAAAATGCAAAATGCGCAAAAATGCGAAACGTGCAAAAATGCAAAACGCGTGCAAAAATGCAAAACGTGTGCAAAAATGCAAAACGCGCAAAAATGCAAAACGCGCGCAAAAATGCAAAACGCGCAAAAATGCGAAACGTGCAAAAATGCAAAACGCGTGCAAAAATGCAAAACGTGTGCAAAAATGCAAAACGCGTGCAAAAACGCGAAACGCGCGCAAAAACGGAGACGTGCTGTGAAAGCAAAAGCGCGCTGGAGGGGAGTCAAACCCCCTCAAAAGTCAAAAGAAAACGCGTTTAACAGCAGAAACATTGCAGAAAAACGAGGAAAAAAAACGTGCCGCTTATTCCGATGCTATGGAAGTCCTCCGAGCCTCTAGGGGGCGCTAAGCGGCACAGGACTACATACCCCTTGAGGTCTAGAGCGCTTCCATCAGTTGCTGCGGCACAGTCGCCCGAATTTGTCCCCTTTTTTCAGCAACAATCAGGCTTATGCAAGTGGGCTTAGAATTTGACTGACCCGCTCACATGGGAGAAGTTTTCCTCGAAGGATTTCTGCCAGAACGTCTTTCTTACAGAAAACCGTCCCGGGAGCCTCTTTCGCAGCACACGTTTGGCCCTGTGAAAAAAAAGTGTATTTCGATGCAAAACGTGATGTCTGATAAACTCCAGCTGAGTAGTTTTGTTACCGGAGAGCGAGTAAGCTAGTGAGCAAAAAACTGAAAAAAACAGATTTAAAAAAAATAACTAAATCAAAAACTAGAAGGGCTCATTGTAAGGGAACCTCTGCCCATGCCAGTGTACATCAAAAATACAAGAATTAAATTCTATTTTTCAACAAGTTTAATGAACTAAAAGGTTCTTAATTGGCTCATGCTGCTCCTCACCCCCAAGTTCAGTCATGCAGGAAGTTTTTGCTTACTCCCCCTGAAAAATATCAGTGAAAACAAAAACCCAACTCATTGACGAGCGTAGCGACGAGTCAACTAAGTCTCAAATCATAAGCCACAAATGCGTTTTACGCGTGGATCTGCCGCAAACTGCCCTCCCCGAGAAGACGTTGTCGATATTTTTTTTACTTTTGTAACTTTTTAGGCCTTTCTGGCAGAAAAAGAAAGTAGGGAAACTTCTTCCATAAGCGCGGCGCTCGCTGAAAATGAGCCACCGCTCAAAAAAAAAACCCCAAAAACTGTCAGTAGATTTGACGCTCCGTGTTGAAGCAGCTCTGGAAAAACAAACAAACAAACAAACGCATCCGCTTGACGTCCGACCGGCTGTGACAGCGATACTGTCATATTTCTATTTTTATTATCGGCAGTTACATAAAAACACATCAGCGCGGAGCTCCAGGTCGTTTTTATTTTTTCTCGCAGCCGTGCCTCATCCATCACCTCAGATCCCGTTCAAGTCCATCAATTACTGGGAATCTCCCTGTCATCCCTCTCGCGGTTTCTTACCCTGCTTTGCCTTTCCGAGGATTACTGCTTACATGTGTGTTTTGCGAAGAAAAAAAAAAGACTTTGAACACGGCCAACAACAGTGACGGCGGCGCTTCTGAGGAGAACCCCGTACCGGCGTGAGAGTGCGCCAACAAACAAAAAAAATCGGCAAAGTATCACACGCAGTAACGTTGTTATGATGGCACATTATCTTATTTTGAAATAATTACATTGCATTTTTTTTTAGACGGGGCCTGTTGCAATCAATTAACACTGTTTTTTTTACCCCCCTCTTACAACCAGCGTTGGGCACGTTACTCTAAAAAAGTAATCAGTTGTGGTTATTAGTTACTTCTCGCAAAAAGTAACTGAGTTGGTAACTCAGTTGAGGGCGAGAGTGGCTAGTCAGCAGGGAAAGTAACTATCGCGTTACATTTTTAAACGTTCAAATATGGCAAAGAATTCGGAAACCCCTCTCCTCCTCTTTTACTGGAACTTTAAATTCAACTGTATGATCAATTATTCAGAAAAAAAAGAATATTAGAATAATAGAATAGAACTAATAGAATAAATAATTAAGAGAAAACATTGACTAATGTTGCCGTGGGACAGTGTGAGACAAACCGAGGCGGAGAAACACTTTGTTCCTGTCATAATCATATTTCACGTTCACATTCTTGCCTTTTATCTCAATTAGGGGAAATTAATGTCTGAACTTCCAGTTTTAAAAACGTCACATTTTAATTAGCTGGGGTGTGTGTGTGTGTGTGTGTGTATGACCAACACTCGCCCAACTCAATTACCAATAAATGTTACTCTACCGTAGCCAATCATTGTCACTTACACAGTTGCCCCGCCCCCCTCCGTGGCTGAGAGAGCCCGCTGGGATAACTCGGATGAAAACAGCTTCACTGAGTATAGTTGCAGTAACATGTCGCGTTTTATTGTCAGTAACTGTAAAAGTGTTGCAACCATGGAAACAGTAACTATTTTGATGACTCGTTACAGAAAAAAAGTACCGCTGCTAGCAACGCTGCCTATTTGTGACGCTGTTGTTCCATCACTGCTCGCACCTACATAGATCAGTTGTTTAACATTTTGCACTTTGTTACGTTCCTGCATTGAACCCTGATGCGTTATTTGTAGCAGAGCCTGACCGATTTATCGACTGGCCGATTTTACCGGCCGATATCTGCGTACCGCACAAAACTAATCTGTCATTTAAAAAAAAAAAAAATTTAAATCATGTAAATATTTGTTCCGGGTGATCATTTTCACAACAAGTTTGGTTTTTAATTTTTGCCACGAAACGCAGGCGTGACGGCGTTTAACGGACCGAGATGACGCGCATCACTGCCTCCCTGCCATCATTATTTACTGCCTCGCACCTTAAAGGCAGTTAACTGATCAGCTCCGAGTCAGTTCCCGAGTCAAATTACTATCAAAAATGACAGTAATTTGTTTTTGCTGCCCCTCGGAACTCTGGGACTTGCAGTCTTCAGCAGCGCTTGCTGTTAGCGTCAGTAAACGTCACCGTGAGTACACGTTAAACACTGAGTGGGTCAAGTTTCAGGACCCCCCCCCCCCCCCCCCACCCCCCCCCCCCCCCATCCCGGAGCTGATCCGAACAGCCAGACGGGATGCTGGAATTAATATTTCATTAAAGCTGGG
>CAAKHG010012322.1:0-11792 GCA_901007715.1 Dactylopterus volitans | reverse complement strand
TGTGTGTGTGTGTGTGTGTGTGTGTGTGTGTGTGTGTGCGCGCGCGCGCGCGCGTGCGTTTGCGCGTGTGTGTGTGTGCGTGTGTGGTCTGTGTTCCGACATCTGTTTCGAGTGAGAGGGCTAAATGGGTCTGGATGGGCTCTGTGACCAACCGTCTGTCCCAGAGTGAAAAGAGCTTGACTCTGTGACACACTAAATCAGCCCAGCTGAAAAGCTGCCATCTAACGTCCACTGTGAGTGTGTGTTTGATGTATTTATCGTGTTGCGGGGACAGAGTTCTGTTTACATCATCGGAGGTGGGTGACTCAGATGAAAGCTTAAGGCTCTGACTTGATGATGTTTAAGATGTTACCTCAGAGTGTTGTAAAAATAAAAACGTCAGGGGACTGTTTGATGAACAACAGTATTAAGATAGCACAGTGAAGGGGTGTGGATAAGGAACATAAAATTACAAATTAAACAAGTCAAAAAAATAGTAATAGTATTAAGCAGTTAAGGAGGTAATAGACTCAGACTTGTGTAGTAAATATTGACTGACATCCTCAGCATATGGGATTGGTCTGCCTCCAGCCTGGTGGCAAGAAAAGTTAAATTCCCATGTCCCTAAATGCAACACCACTGCTACAAATACAATAACTAGCCAGAAAACAAATGGACATGACATGGGATCAAGGACCAGCCACATCTACTGACATAAATATCAGTTAAGCAGTGCGTGTTGCCACTTTAATAAATGACAAAATCCAAGTAACGGTTTTCTTAACTAGCCAGATCGGCCACAATGTTGAGCTGAACAGGAAAGTAGTTAATGTTCAATCTTAATTTGAGAATGATTCATTTTTCAACTGAAGGCCATCTAATAGCCATCTTACAGCATTTTCATCTTGAACCATCTTTTTGCAGATGATGTGATATGATCAACCTATGCAGAAAGCTTGTGAATGGACCTTACGGTTGATGCAGTTAATACTGCATTTTCCAATGTTGATTTTCTTTAGAAGTGTGACGAAATTCAATTATTTTTGCCTCAGCCTGCACAGATTATAGTGAAAATAACCCCGCTAATATTACAGCGTTTGTTCACATATTAAACAGTAAATGACTTGAATTTTGATATGAACAATCACATGTGCATGAAAGGAAGGAAAGAGCATCGCTCATCTTCCTGTTTGAGTAGCACTTACTCCTTCTTCCCTCTCATTTTCTGTTCTGTGTGTGCTCATTTTCAGTGGGAGCGGTGACAGTGGGAGAAAATGTGAGATCCAGATGTTGAGCCTTCACTGCAGATGTGCTCACTCAGAGGCCAAGAGACACTAATCTGCCTCACCATGTGCGCACGCACGCACGCACGCACGCACGCACGCACGCACGCACGCACGCACACACACACACACACACACACACACAACGCACACACATTCAAAGAGCCATGAAAGGCAGCACACACATTTATATTTACACATTTACATCAGTGACAAATTGACGTAAACACAGAGGCAGGAATGCTCATGAATATGAAACCAAAGAAATGCAGAGACAAAATGCATCAAACCTGTTTAGCTCCCCAGGACATACTCGAACAGACAAACATTTAGTAAAGAAAAAAACAACAAAAAAAATCAACAATAAAAGGTTGGCCTCTACATCAAGGACTTTTGGTCCAAAAAAACCCTCCACTGCATTTTATTTACTTAGTAGACGCTGACCTCCCATTACTTACTGGCCAGCATAACACACACATACACACACACACGCACACGCACACACACACCGAGAAAGCCTAATGGTTTTTAAAATGGTTTCAAATATTAATGTTTCCTCTTTTCGCTACTTACATACCTTGTAGCCCATTATTTTAGACGCAAGCTGCATTCAAGAGCAGACACAGGCCTTGTCCAAGGACTTGATGCTAATGAAATGAGTGGGGAGCGACAGCACTGAAGCACTTGCATTAAGGCCATTACTGCGAAATAAAATATGGGCACGACCAGGAGCAGAAATCCAATTCCCCTGAATGTTCTTTGACCAGTTGTCACTGTAACAAGCAGCTGAATTGTGCTGAGGCTGAAAAGGCTGAAACGGGCTTTACTCAACTGGAGCACATTCGCATTTAAAACCTGACGATGACATTGGAAATTATACGAACATCTATCTAATTTTGCATTGCTTTTGAGGGACAATAACGTTGATTCAAATCAAACTGTATTGGATGGTTAAATTCAATCAATGTTTTTCTTTAATGACACCACGTATAATGAAAAATATCAGTTAATCTTTTCTGTTAATATTCATATATTGACATAAGACAAAAGAGCTTATACTGTATTATTAAAATGTGATCAGATTAATATTATAAACTATTGTCAAAATTACTAATGATTTTTGGACATCAAGCAAATTAATTGTTTTTTTTTAGGTTTATTGTATTGTTAAGATATTACTATGAAATGTGAGAGATTAAGTGATTTGACATTTAAGAAAAAAAAGGAAAACTTAAGCAACAGGGAAGGAAATGGATCCGGTGTACTTAGATACTTTTTTGTGCAGAAATGACACATTTTAGGCATGGTCTTCATTATTCAACTTCATTATTGCACTTAATTATTTAAAGTCATAGCATGCCAAGCTGGTGACGGACAGAATTGCCTCGTAATGGCAAAGTTTATGAGAGGCCACGCTGTGGCGTCCTCATTCTATGGCCGTTACATTATGCAATCAACATTTATTTTGCAACATTTACTACATAATGATAAGTTAAAGCAAAAAGCAAACAAACGTGCATGTCTCCATTTAAAGTGTGAATAAAAGATGTCAACTCCTGTTAAAACCCTGTACATTTTCTCCGATTCCCACTCACCTTTTTCTTTCTCTGTGCAACTGGTCATGGGGTGCCACGCGGCTGGAGCATCGGCGTGGATGCTAGCATTGCTATCCTTACAGCACTCATTATAGATAAAGTTCATAGTGTTGACTGCATGGAGCAGAATACACTCCGTCAATGATTGTCCTCACAAGGACAGAAGTACAAACATGTCTTTGTGTGTGAGTCCCCTGGGCTGGCTGCTCATTATTCGTCCTTGTGTCCTCCTGGCCAATTAATATCGATTGGGCCATGTTAAGTATGGAAAGGGGACGCTACTGTGACAGTTGCGTGGTGCTTCCGTGCCTTGATCTTTTCTGGTGTAGGCGAAGAGATGAAGGCAGGGAGACGCTCTGGTGTGAAGGTGAACGTAGACTTCGTAATAGATATTCGGGACTTCAGTTGCGAGGATATGTTTCTTCTTGGAAAGTGAGAAGAGAGAGAACTACAGGAAATGTGCATGCAGTCTCATGACTATTTTAACAATTTTTGCATTTTTACACTGCAAAAAGACGCATGAAATAAACACCATATGAGATGAAAATAAGTTAATGTTAGAGAAATCATCTGTCCATGCAGCATGATAAATCACTCGAAGAGATCTCAATAGTTTGATTCCAATCGAGAATGTAGTGAATAACCATTTTAAGACAAGATAATTAAACTCATAAATCCAAGTCTGAGATGTTAAATCTTGACACGCACTGAACAGTTTGAGCTGTCGGCCTATGCCACTTTTCCTCAGACTCAAAAAAAATGATTATCATGGCTGTGTGATGCACATGTAGACATCATGTCCTAGTTTAGAAACCTGGATACGCCACCTGGAGCACTTCAATAGACGCCAGGATGCTGCAGCATGTTAACACCTGATCCAGGTTTCTGTTAGTAGATGAATGAGTGGCTCAGATGTTGAGGGATCAAGACACAACTGGATGCAGATGATAAGAAACCTGGATCCTGTTAGACTCATGAATAGAGGGATATGAATAACTAGGTCTCTCGTGTTCCATCCCAAAAAAGATCAAAACCTGGATAAGACTCAAAACCAGGACACTAATGTGCTTGTAAATGCGCTGATTTAAATATAGTTTGATATATGGTTGGAAAATGGAACCAGAGGCTCAGTCTCTGAGCACTATTCAGTACAAGTATTGGTACACCTCAAATCATAACCAATCCTGCAGCAAGATGGGTTTTCATTCAAAGCAATTTTCCCCCTGTGGAGAATCTCTTCTCAACTCAATCATCACTGCTGGAATACTTAATGAGTCAGATCTCCATTGACTTGTTTATGTCTAAGACGATCCTGAATCTATTTATTCCATCTATCGAATCCATTTCTTTCTCTCATTATGGTTGGATTGCTACAGATAACAACACACTATTCATGGTGCCGGTTCGGGTTTTGGAGTGTCGCCTGTTGGCTTTCATCAGTGCCCCCCGTGTGTTTTCTCCACAAGAGCAGATGAGTCAACTGATTGGCAGTCAGACGGCACGCCGGCTGATCGCACGAAGAACCTTGGCTCAGTCTAGCTGGTCAATTGTTTACAGAAAGAGACAGAAGAAGAAAGAAGTGAACAAATCACATGCTGACCATAACCTAATATTACCAATTGAAAAAAAAAAGAAAAAGATCTGCCTCTTATTATCACCCACCTTCACATGCAGCGCCTAATGCCTTAATCTAGCTGCTATCCACTGCCACCCACCACAGCGTGAGGAGACACACACACACACACACACACGCACAAAAGTGCGGCTACCACTGCCAAGATTACACACACACACACGCACATACGCACACACCACAACACACTCCAAGCGCTGCAGCATATGGGTCAGATCTAATCGCAATAATTTCATTTCCCCCCTCATCAGCTCCAAGCCAGATAGACTAAGTCCCATTTGTAACCACTGCAGCGCTACTGGAAGGAAATATGACAGATAAGAGGACTCTTGTAATAAGCCGGCTGTGTGGATCTGATAAATGAAAAGAGCTTTTGCCAGTTAGCAGGAGAAATATATTGTGGAATGGTCGGAAACCCAAGTGTGGTAGCTTGAGGATTCATAAAAGTAAATGGGGAAACAAATTAACTTTGTTGATTGGTGGCAAGATGGAGGAAGTCGCTTGGAAATGACTCGACGCCGCTTGGGAAATCTGGGGAGCGCGCGGCAACGTTCTGATATCAAGGAGAAAGACAAAAAAAGAAAAAAAAAAACCCTGATGTGTTAGATACTGTAAATCCTCATAGGCATGTTTTCAACGACAGTCACTCTTCTCCCTTTCAATAACAAATCTCATCATCTTGTATACACACACACTTTCTGAATAAAAACCCGACACTTTTCAACTGTTTCTTTGTTAAATAACAGATGCGCAGCGCTGCCTTTGACAGAAAGTTTAATAAGTGTCCTGCATCAAATCCATGTGGTTTCAAGTGGGAGAGGTGTGGCTGCTCATGCAGAATTTAAAATGTAAATAGAACAAAGGATTGTGGGAGGAGGTTAATTCCGGCTGTCTCTGCAGGTATAAGCCACGAGGCTGTGATGTTTATTTGTGTCCCATTATTTTTTTTTTCTGCACAGCATGTAGATAGATTATGTTTGACATGCTTTGAAACAGTTCAAAATATGCATGAAAAAAAAAAAGAAGGTTTGAAGTAGTCTGCAGCGCGGGCACGTCAACGTCAGGGCCGATACCTCTCCCTCAAATCACATTTATCTCTATCTGCACCAAATCATTCGCATTACTAGATACCATCACGATACCGTGCTTATGAGGGAATTTTGTTGACGTAAGACTACAGTTCTAAGATAGCAAAAAAGATTTCGCGATGCCGAAGAAATTAACTGCTCAGCTGAAGTTAAGTGAAAAAAACAGGACTCCTGATCACCTGGAGCTTCCCGGGCCCCTGCTCCATCCCTCCACGAAATTGCATGTAAATCAGACTTAAGGCTTTTTATGAAATCCCGTCTTAACGTGTAACAAAGGACAGCGTGTCATTGCCAAATTTCAGTAACAGGACTGTTTATAGCTCGGTTGAACTGCAGAGGTGTTTTATCGATTCGTCTTTAACTTCTGAGGCGGGAGGCTGTTTGTCCTTCACCACGGCGAGTTTGGAGACATTTTCCCACAAAGCATCATTCCATCATCAACATGTCAAAAGGAAAGTCGAAGACGTTTTTTCGAATGTCAAGCTCCCTCGCGGGCATGCTTCAGTGAACCTCCGAGAACCAGCCATGCGAGACCCAGCACATAAACAGTCACCTTCTCAGTCCCCTTGTCAATCAGTCAGGCTGAGCCAGTAGCCCCAGTGCAGCAACCAGTCCACTACCCAGTCATCCATCTACAACAATAAGCCCATCCTCACTTACCTTCATAGACCTGTAATGATTCAGTGTCTCCTCCACTTACTGATGCTTGATGGAGTCGCCGCTCTAGACCCTCCATTGATTGGTCAAAATGATTCTTTCTATTGATGAAACGTGCACGTTCAAACGTGAGCCGGTGGCCTTTTTTTCTATGCTTATGCATGATGGCACCCTGGCATGCTCGCTGGGATTTTCGATAAGCATTCTCATTACCTTGATTCTGCTGCCGTTGCGATCGCGGGAAGCGCTTCCTGGACGGAGGGCATTCAGCTGCTGGAGGTGTGGCTTTTCTCCGAGATAAATCTTTGTTAATCCACGAGGGACAACGCAGGGATTTCTGCTGACTTCGCCTTTATAGGCAGATTTTTGTCACAAGACCATGGTTTGTTGAATATTTGAATTGCTTACGAAATGACTTTAAATCGTGAAATGATTCACAAAATAAAAGGGGTTTATCAAAAGCGATGACTCCATTGTCTTGGCAGTTGCTCACATTGTCATGCTGTCAATATGTGCAAGGACACAGATTTCTCGTTACCTGCAGTGTCCACATTTCATAAGAGAGTTTACCGATGCTGAACGACAGCAGCTTTTGAACTGGAACTGCTGGTTTGAGGGAAGGAAGAGACAAACATGTTTCAGCTTGAAGTGTAAAGATTCTGCCTCTGGTTCACGTGATGACCTTCCATCACTACCGTAGCAGTTGTGTGCTAACGGTTAGCTGCTAATAGCATAATTACACTGACTGAGTGACCAGCAGCAGGTAAGAATCTCTCTCTCTCTCTCTCTCTCTCTCTCTCTCTCTCTCACTCTGACTCCCTATCTCTACCCATCACAGGTCAGTGTCCCATCAACCCCATTCAGTCGTTGTCATTTTGTGGTAAAATGATTGCTTATTGGGACTTAAACATCCATCTTCCCTATTAGCATCAATGTAAGACAAGTCTGCCATTGTATCAGTATTATTTAGGCAACACTCCCTCATTGTGTATAAATTCTGAATCAAAAGAAGAAAGTGAAAATGTTTCTATCTCTTTTTTTTTCCTCTTTTGGAAAAAAAAAGTGTGCTTATAAGTCCACTGAATTGGCATAATTACATGGGTTTAAATGCAAATTTACAATGTGCTTATTAATTCTATTCTGCTCGTGTCAAATGACTGACTGCACTTAATTAAATCAGATTGATTAGACCTTTTTAGATTTTCCCTCTACAACCACATAATTATGACAAATAGAGCCACTTGACACCAAATCTTCAGCAAAGGACCGAGCTTTCTTTTCTCTGCCATTCGGGGTCTTTCAAGTCCTGTGCTGCGGTCGACACGCAGGTTGTGAAAGTGGGTCACTGAATTATCTGGAAGAAATACTGTTTATTTCTGCAGTGATTCAAGGGGCAATGACCTGCTGTTAGCGTTTTACCTCACCAAATAAGAATATTACATCCGGTATCTCCTCCACCAGCACGAAGCAATTTTTTTCCAAAAAACACCCCCATTCCACACTAAATCCTTTTGGACAGATTGTGATTGTTTATACTTCATGATGCTCCTCGTGAGGAGTCCGACATGTTCTGGATGCAGGGTGTCACATTGGTTAATGGACATTGGTTATATTCAGAGACTATAATGACGTCACTCATTAGCAGCATTTTGACCCCTGACCATATTGATTTTTTGGGGGGGTTTTTTTGCAACTGGAGGTGACCATATTTGGATGAAGAGCTTTAGAAGAGCGCCATCTATGTTGATTCAGCCTACCATGGTGGCATAATGCTATACTGAAAGGCTTGAGAGCTAGCACATGGGACCATGAACCTATTTGGCCAATATTTAAGATTTCTGATAGACTTTTCCACCACAGATGTCAGCCCCTGTTGGCCATTCAGCAGAATGCAGTTTTACGGCACTTGCGTCTTCGAGTTCTTTTACAGACTGTGCTTCTGCTGTGTTTCCACAGTTCTGCTAACCTCCCAAATTGTGGCCAGTATAAAATAACATAAAGCGATGATAATAAACTAATCAGCAGTGGGCCGTTTTAATTTTTTTTGTCACGCTTTTTTTTTTTCCTGCAGTTTTATAAGAATAATAAATTGTTCTTGTTAACAGTTTCCTTCTTAGTGTGAGACAACAACAAACAGAAAACTGGCAGCCTTCTTGTGAATGTGCCCTATTGTCTGAGACAAGTCCAGCAAGGTCACACAAGTACAAAGAGACTGAAAACATGGTGATTAAGAGCGTAAACTTTTTTTTTTTTAATATTCTTTTGTCAGTGCAGTTACTCAGCTTGAATAATAATCATGCCTCATGCAAATGATGAGGCAAAGAAAAAGCAAAATGGGAATAATAATTAAGGGGGGGTGGGGGGACAATATGCACAAAACACATTCAAAGAAATGTAATATTTAAAAAGCAGCACCACAGGACCTGGTGAGTTAATGGCAGAAAAGGCTCCTGCTCCTCAAGTGTTTTTCTGAGCTTTGATTGCAATTTGGAGAAAGAATTATCTCATCGGGGTGTGTGGGTGGAGGGAGGTCGGATCTGACTGTGAAGTGCTTGTCATTACCAAGATCTCTCCCCTTCTGTTTTCCCTTTGTGTAACTCTTTTCCCCTCACCGCTTTGTCTAACTCCGAGTTAGACAAAGGCTCTGCAGCTGCAGATTGACAGCATCAAAGCAGCGCAATGGTACAACACATTTACAGTTAACCGTCGTTTTTTTTTTTTAAATTGGAATATTAAATGATGCTGAAAGAAGTGATTTTACAAGTTTACCCATGCTGCAGCATTTTTGAATCTTAAAAAGACCTCGTCATTTGGTAAAACAAAATGACTGCGTGGGTGCGCAAAAAAATCTTTTGATCTATGGCTGCTGTGTGTAGTTATAAACCAATAAAAGTACGATTGAGGGTGTGAGTCAACATATGTACGCACACAGCTGCCGAGTCCATATACGCTCACGTGTCAGTAAAAACTGTGTCCGCACTTACTGTACATATTTTGCGGGTGGATTATGTTGATTGCAGACATCTGTTTTGAGCGTGGACTGCGTTATTCGGAAACGTGCGGCAATATTGGAGGCCAAAGCATGTGTCAGCACTATGGATAGAGGTCTGGTAGGTTCATTGCACAAGGAAGAAGGTTGTGCCTGGGGGAAAGATCGGGATTTGTGTTAAAATTCATAAATTTGCTACAGGTTCGTGAACCTGTTGTCACGGTTACAAAAATAACACCATGGTTAAGGTTTGGTGCGTCACGCGCGTTTCGAAATTGTGAAAAAAAACCTGTCACAACATGGAGTCGATGTCATGTTTCTCACTCCGGATTCAGGCGCTTATGTCACCAAGCGCCTGCGCGCGTAGGATGGTTCATTGCTGTATAAAGATGTCATCACATCGCCGGCTTAAGACTTAAGGCCTTAATTCAGAACGCTATTTAGTTGTATGGGGACATGATTTTGAAGAGGCAGGTCCACACACGCATGCAAACCTGCACACCGAACCTGCCTCTATCATCAACGATGCACCTCATCAAGACGGGTTCATTTTCCACCACCGCCACCCCTCCCCCTCCTCTTTCCTCTCCATTTGACAATCACTGTGTAATCTCGAGCTTAAATGGGCCTTTTTTCTTAAATGCCATGGGTACTAGGGTCACGATATTTCCCCTTAATTACTATGCCACATGATCACCATTAAAGCACTTTCCACCTCTGTAACACTTATAATTATATTGTTCCCATTGCCGTGACACATCCTTTCAATTGCTGATGCATTTTGCAAGTGTATGTGTGCATACGCGGGAAGAAAGGAGAGAGAGAGAGAGCGAACAAGAGAAAAAAAGGAGGAGACCGTCAGACACACATTCATCATCGTGCACACACACCATCCACAAACAAAGAATTAGAATTGATCACGTGTACAGGTGATTTGGAGATGCTCCTTTGATAGGGAAAAACTGCTCATGAATTGATTATTTCATTTCTTTAGAACACTTCGAAATGGAGTGAATGTGTCTGTGTGCGTGCGTGTGTGTCTATGTGTGTGTGTGTGTGTGTGTGTGCGCGCATACATGCAAATAACCCTGGAAAATAGAAGTGTCCATTAGCCCTCCTCCTACAAACAACGCTCGGAATTTGCGTCAGCAAATGCTATTACTATTGTCACAAGATAACTTTTGTTCTGATTTGGCGCGGTATGAATAAAATTGCCTTGACGAATGTATTTAATTCATTTCAGGAAGTAACGCGATGTCTTTATCTAATGATAAAAGTTATGAACTGACTAATCTGAAACTGGGATTGAAACCAGTGGCTGTTTCATCAGACAAACGATGACGGCAAAATTCCGCTGCACCGCTCACGATGATCCGAGGATGTTTGGATGTTTTCATCGATTTGGTGAGGTCGCAAAAAACGGAGAACACGGAGTGCAAATATAAAATCATTTTCATGGGATGCTGCCTCACACCACAGGCCAAATGTCCAATCTTGCACAGTGCAACTTGAGCTGAGCGGGTCATTCTCCCGCGAACAGGAGCCGACATTTCAGAGACTGCAGCAAGGCCAGGAGCGAGGTGAGCGCCTCACCTGTCGGTATTCACTCAGTCAGCATCGCTTCAAGTTGTTTGCGACTTCATGTCAACGCGTAACTGCTGTGCGACATGAAGGAAAGGAAAGGAAAATTATTGTCATGATAGGTGAACGTACAACGAAATTAATTCCCTGCATTCGACCCATCCATTAGTGCACACATCACACCACGTGCATGGTCAGTACGCACAGCGCCTGGTGAGCATTTTTGGGGTGAGGTGCCTTGCTCAAGGGCACTTCAGCCACTCACTTTTTTCCAGCAAGTGAAACGGCAAACCTTCAGTACCGAGCCAAGGATGTCACATTCATGATCCTGATTCTGATATATCACAGATTTTTCACTTCATGTTAAAGAATGATTCTTTCCCTCTCTGTCCCAATCTTGCGCCCAAATCAAATTTGCCTCTTTAAAGACGCATATGGGACCACCGCGGAGCCAGGCCTGGTGGCCGGACGTTTGACCCATGGGGTCCAGTCAGGTCCAGCCCGAGGCAGAGACATGGGTCCATCCTCCAGCAGGCCCACCACCTGCAGGAAGAACCATATGGGTGCAGTGTGGATCAGGCGGCAGGCCACTTCATACTGCCCCTCGTGACCCAGACCCGGATAAGCGGAAGAAGATGAGACGAAAATAACGAGATAGCGAAATATAACGCTGCAATCGTGCTCGTTCTCGCAGGAATTAATTTGGGTGCTTTTAATTGGTCATGTTTCGTTGGTTTGTCTGATTTTGCTTTGAGGTGAGACAGTTGAGTATATCCGGGCTAGTCGAAATTACCACATCACTAGGGTTTGGCTCTGCCCATTTTAACACACACACACACACACACACACACACACACACACACACACACACACACACACAAGTATGTGTGTAAGCGTTAGCTATCTTAGTGAGGACGTCGGACCACACCGTCGGCCTAGACCTGGTTCTGGGCCCAAAGCCAAGTCTTAAAACCCCAAAACTGAGTG
>CAAKHG010012321.1:1768-20363 GCA_901007715.1 Dactylopterus volitans | reverse complement strand
TGGATGGATGATGGATGGTTGGATGGATGGAGGGATGGAAGATGGATGGATGGATGGATGGAGGATGGGTGGATGGGGGATGGGTGGATGGGTGGGTGGGTGGGTGGAGGGGGGGGGGGGAGAAGGGAGGGAGGGGGGGGGGAGGGGAGGAAGGGGGGGGGGGGGGGGCAAGCCGGACCACCTCCGAGACAAAGGGGCTTGTGGGAAAATAAATCCTGCAGTCATTCATCAACTTACTTGCATGGAGTCGTTGGCCATCGTCGCCTCGCGGTCCCGGACAACCTGTGCACGTGGGCTTCGCTCCCCCTCCACCTCCACCGCCGCCGCCGCCGCCGCTTCCGTCACCGCGTCGTCGCCTCTTTCGAAACAATAAAACACTGAGACGATCACCGGCGGCGACCCGCTCGCCCCGCCGGTGCCACCTCAACTTTGTGCGCGCACGGCGTGTTGACGCAAAGCCAGTCGGCAGGTAATCCGCATCGGGGGTTGGGGGGGGGGCTGCCTGGCCGCGCCTGAATCGATCCGATTAACCGGCGCTCACTCTCACTTTGCTCCCCGCGAATCAACGCCGAGCGCCCGCTCCGTGCGCCGAGCACAAAAGCATCCGGGCAGCGCTCAGCTCAGCCCCGCGGTCGCTCTTCTTCTCCTCCTCCTCCTTCGCCGCTCAACAGCCAACGAGAGCCGCCTAACATCCAGCGGCGGCGGCGGCGCCGTCATGCCCTGCTCGGAAAGTCCAGCGCGAGCGCGAACCGAAAGGGAGACGACACTACTTCTTGTCTTTTTTTCCTTCTCTCCGGTGACATCCGCGGACCTGCGAACACGCCTCGGTCTCTCGCGTGTGTGCGCGTGTGTGTGTCACATGCCACACGAAAAGCCGCCTGTCAGTCTTCCGCGAACGGCGCAGACAGTCAGACACGAGCACAATGGAGCGCGGAGGCGTCCGGGAGGCATCCGGGAGGCATCCCGCTCTGCGCTCTCAGCCGCGGCGAGCGAAGCCGACCACAGCGCCTGCTGTTCAAACACTGACGGGCGGGCGGGGAGGGGGGGTGGGGGAAGAAGGGGAGATGCGCGCGCACACACACACACACACACACACTGGACTGGGGCTGGGCGGCGGGGGCGCGCCCGGATGTGTCACGTGACCAAGCGCTCGTTGCCGTCGTTGCCAAGTCAACTGCAACTTGTAACGAACCAACTGTTGAACGATGACGTCAAAACCGTCCGTCTGTCAGTCAGTGGGGGACGTATTATTGAGTGTTACCTCACTTGTGGTGTTATCATTATGATTATTATCATCATGGCTTTGTTGAGGACACAGCACAATTTTAAAAAAAATGCACATTTGCCATATATACAGCGATCAGCCATAACATTATGACCACTGCATGTTGACCATAGAATATAATGCAACGGCCCTGCAATCAGAGTTTGTGTTGAATTTTGATTGATTATGTTTGAGAGAGTTGTTGACATATTTTCATGATTATTATTGGGACTGGAATTTGTGAAGCTGTAGGAACTGCGCTGGGTTACACTGAGAAGTGTCCCTAATATTTTGGTCATCTCACTCATATGTATGAGGGTGCCAAAATATTCATATAGCCCAGGAGGAAGTGCACTTTTTAGCTTCATATTTGCCTCAAGCTGCATTGCAAATGTGGGATAGGTGATGCATTTTCACGCTACTTTTTTTTTTTATTTCAAAACTGATACTTCTGTGTCAGTGTCATCACACTGAATGGCAGTAATTAAATTCTATGATGAAAACTACATACTTTCACTGAAGTTCCACCATATCAAAGACACACTTTTTTCACCTCTAATCATCTTCATTAACATTTTAATTCCAAGTCAGAGTAGACAAATGAAATACCATCTAGCCACAAGTTGTCATCAGCTAAATGAAAGGAAGTTACGAGTCTTTTAGTCTTTCAAAGCTGTTAATTGCAAAAAATGTTTTGTATTACTAACCTGTATAATATATATATATATATATATCAGCCAAAAAAAATGAACACCGCTGCATGTTTACCATTGAACATAACGCAACAGCCCTGCAATAAATTATGTGTGCCTAATATTTTGTCACCCTAACTCATGAGCAGAATTACCAAAATATTAAGGAAACCTCTTCGTATAACCCCGTGCACTTCAACAGCATCACAAATCACAGTCCCGATAAACATCGTTCTAATATGTCAACACCTCTCTCAGACAGATTCAATAACAATTCAACATAAAACTCATCCTGAAGGGAGTAATGGCTGAGCATCACCAGATTTTGGCTGTTGTGGTCAAAAGTAAAACACCCTACTCACAAGGGTGCAGTTAGAGCCGAGTAACCCACCGAAACTGGGAGTGGAACGTTTCAGTCCCCATACATATCTGCCACCTATCACATTTTTGCCAATGAAAGGATGCACGGATGTTTGCGCACGCTTCCGAGCTCATCGGAAATCTCATCTGACTGGAGTGAGACGGTCTGTGTGTGAGGACGGTCAGTGTGTTTAGAGAGGAGAGACAGCCACAGAGAGAGAGACAGACAGAACCTCACTGAGGGTGCAGACGTGACCACATTCGCACAGATGATTTGCATAACTCACCAGCAGGAAAATACAATTCCCTTTGCGCCCCCCCCCCCCCTCTCCACACACACACACACACACACACACTAACCCCCATCCCACCTCCCAAGCAGTGGAAGACAATAAGCACTCTCACAACAGACGTGCAGCGCTGAGTCATTTACACTCAGCGGTTAACGTTGGCGACGGTGGCGATACGTTAGACTGGATGCCGGCACGTTGCGCGTGAATTCACACCTATTGATTCAGTCCGCGACCAAATGTTGAGCGCGTGGTAATGATCCGTGATGGCGTGACCAGATGCCCTAATCAATTTTTACAAACAATGTCCGGTTAGTTTGACTGGCTGCTGTTTTTGTTTGTTTGGTTGTTTGTTTATAAAGCCGACTAAATATGCATTTCTCTTTCTAAAAGTTACTGAACAGGGCAAAATGGGCAAAAATAATAAAAATCATCTATTTTGTAGACAAAATTTTCTCCTTTTCGGGGCTACAACTGAATTGATTGGTTATTTTTAAGATGACATCTGCTAACGAAACAATCTCAACAACAGCCCCTGCAAAATAACTTTACTGAGACATTTGCGTAATCCTTGTAAGTAGTTATAATAGTGACAGGTGGCTTTGCTGTCGGTATGTTACTTAAATCAAATGGTTATTTGTAGGATCCACGATGACTACGCATTCTTTTCGTTGATGCCATAACCTCTCGAGTTTTCCCACATTAAAATATTAAGCAAGAATCACACACAAAAAAAAACAAATATTAAATCAGATGTCGTGTTGCTCATCATACCGCTTTTCAGATTTTAACTGTACTACATGATCGTTTACACGGCCAACTCTGATCCGATCTCACACATTTTTTTAGTGGCCTTATTGGCTATTTGATGATTCATTGAATCATACCAATAATGGCATGCGGAGAGCTGTCAAAAGTAGTATTGCAACAAATGTAGTCCTTTTTACTCAAACACTCGCTCGAAGACAGACACTAAAAATTTTCATTCACAAATTGCATGTTCTTTTCTGACCGACACTGGTACAGACATACACAAGAGACAAAACATCTCTCACGTTTGAGAAAATGAAAGCAGAAAATGTTTTGCACTATGGTTTAACTGAATCCATAGACCATATATAACGATGGGCTTCTCCCTGATTGGGCATAACATTATGACCACTGCGTGTTTCCTGTGGAATATAACGCAACAGCCCTGCAACAAATTCCCCCCTCAGGAGAAGTTTTATGTTGAATTTTGATTGAATCTGTTAGAGAGACATATTGTAATGATGTTGTTGGGACTATAATCTGTGTCGCTGTTGAACTGTACTCAGTTATCCTGAGAGGTGTCCCTAATATTTTGCCTCTCCAATGCATGTGGGTGGGCGGACCAAATATTACTTACACCTCACAGTTCCACATCATGAATTAACAGTCCCAAAATTACAAAATTCTCCACCTTCCTGTCCTATAACTTTCACTATATCATGAGCTCAACATTGAATCGATGCATTCATACATTTGCGTGATTAAAACAAACGCTAAAAAAAAATATTCAGCTTTTAAAGCATCCACTCTGATAAATGTATGCCTCGTTGGAACTTTTGCTTATATTTATTTATTAATTTTGCACTGCTTCGTCATTTTAGCATTCACACGCATTTTCTGCAGGAATGCGAGAATTATTCTTTTTCCTCATCTCCTTCTTCATGGGGTTCGTTTGTCTTAACTATGAAAATGCTCAGTTTTTTGAGGGACAATTTTTTTTCTGAAATTCAAGCGCCACCACAACTTTGACACTTTTAACGACGTTAAGCTTCTTTTTATATGGAAAAAAAGAAATCAAATGCATTTTTCTCCCTGCCTATTCTGATTAGTTTGATGCTAATTTTTTTTTAGCCCCGCCGGTGGTGACCCGGTGACCATCGACCTCTCACCCGGGCTCGGCAGCGCTACGAGCAGGTAACGCTCAACGTCTCTGCTGGTGCCATTATTACCGCAGTAAGCGGGAGACCGGAGTCCGGTTCGGTTTTTAACATCTTGTAGGTTCATTTTTTTCCACTTACAGAGCCGAACATCTTGTGCAGCGGCTAGTTGTCGGGTCTTCCGCCGTTGACGGTTAAGCTAGCTCTGCGTTAGCATTCCAGTTAATAACCACGCCGTAAACCGCTAGCTTAGGGCAGCTGGAACCGGTTTGAGTTGGCCATTTCCCCCCCTTCAACGGTCGGAACCAAAGAAAACGACTCACCGGCAACGGGCGACATGGGTGACGTCGAAATGGAGCCGGACGTGGCGCCGCGGCCTGAACCGCCGGTGCTGGTGGGTCAAGTGTACGCGGACACCGGCGGCAAGGGCGAGTCCGAGCGCTCGGAGGGCCGCCGCGGGAGCCCGGGACATGCAGGTGGGAAAGCATGGACGTCCACGTCTCACCACCTAGCTCCCTACAGCTGTACTTTAGCGCAGCCGGAACAAATAAAAACGACCATTCAGACATGGACTGGGGGGGGGGGCGCTTAGTTGACTTTTTTTTCCTGCTTATTTTTGTTCTTGAAAGTCGGGGCCGTGGAGTGGAAAGGTCATTAAAGTTCGAATTAAAGTGAAACGACAGGCAGTGCAGAAAAAGGGGGAGTAAGGTCGCTGTGCTGTGGCGTGGACCCGTCTCTCCCAGGCGTGGAGGAGCCAGCGGCGTCGCCGGCTGATGCCGCTCTGGCGCCACCGTGCGGCGAGGCGGCGGCCTGCAGCTGCGAGGCCTGCCGGTGGCTGGAGGCCCGCGGGACGGAGACGAGCGTCCAGTCGATGCAGCTGCAGTTCCGGTTCTTCACGGGCAAAGTAGAGGAACTGCTCAACTGCCTCGCCAGCGAGTAGGAACCCCCCACCCCCCGGCGCGGAGCTGAGAAGCTTGAGGTCAGGCGGGAGCTTCCTCTCTCTTTAACGACTGCTTGGCGTTGCAGGCCGGGTCGGCAGCAGGGATGGGCTGTGGCCGCCTCGGTGCCGAGCTTCCTCTACACGTGTCAGCTTTACTTTAATCACCTGGAGTCCATAGCTCGGACCATCGGGCCTCAGCACGCCCCCCTGCCCTTTGACATCCACACAAAGGTATACATGTTTGAGGAAATGTCCGAAAGACCCGCTGGAGCGCTCGACATTGCATTTCCAATGGCACTTTTACACTACATAGTACTGACTCTACTCCACTTTTTTTTAGTTTTCTATTAGGTATAAAGTACCTCATACCACTTTTTTAGTACGTGCTCTCCTTGGGTTCTTAAAAAAAAGGCCAACCAGTAAGTATGAGGTGCTAAAAGGTAACGTGAAATACTGCAGACCACTGAGTGGTCAGGGAGAATTGTCGGTGTCATCGGCCATTTTTGAACCCCCAAAACTATTGCAGCGGTTTTGATTTTGATTTCTTTTTTTTTTACTTTCAGATATAACCACTAGAAAGATCACGTCTGTGTTATCACTGCACTTCTCTAACGTTGAGGGTGACTCGATGGCAGTGTCACGCCGTCGGCGCTATGACAACCAGTTACACTAAGTGGAAAATGACCCACAGAAAAGTACCGTAGAGCTGAGTAGAGCTGGTACCATGCAGTGGAAAAGCGCCATAAGTCAACAGCGAAGCCGCAGGTTCTCTTGTCACGAGCAGGTTCAGTAGATGCTCGAACATACGCAGGCTCGAAGTTGCTGCAGACACGTCCCGTGTTTCGGCGACGCAGAACACTTCCGACGGCAGAAAACGCCACCGACGTGACGTCACTGGCCAATCGTAGGCCGACTGTAAAAAGTTTTTTCATACAATGTTGCAAACATCACAGGAGACCCTTTTTGAGGGGTCGTGAAGTTGCCACTGGTCAATGACATTACAGTAGCGTTTAATCTGTGAAAAGTCCCATGTTTCCAGTGTGTGTGTGTGTGTGTGTGTTTGCAGCGTTTGCAGCTGTTGGACTTCTCTCAGCAGCTGTGTGACAGTCTGGAGCAGCTGGTGTTGGCCTACGCCAGCTGCAACCTCCTCTGCTTGGACGAGACCGAGCCCGACAAGTACACACACAAACACGCCACCCCCTTTTTTTTTTTCTTCTTCTTCTTTTGCTTACATTTTTGTGTCGTTCAGATGGCGGAGTAGCTCAAACATAACACATTCCATTCCTCCCTATTTATAGAAAAAAAAAACTCGGTTCCATGCTGTTGATTCATTTTTCCGTATAATTGTCAAAAACAGGTGGAGTCTTAAGACACAGCTCAGCCTCTCAGATCGAGTGTACATTTCCTGAGCGTGTGGAATTTTGGCTTTTCCCTGAAGGATCAACATGTTGTTGTTGTTTTTTTCCCCACCCCGGATATCTATTTCATCTGCGTGCAACCTTCTCAGCGTTCTCAGAGCGTCGCACAACAGTTGTCTCCATAAATTTCAAGCCTCACTTGTAACCGATCACATTCCACCTCACCCAGCGTTGTGGGAACGCTGAAGCGATCGATCCCGAGCTGGAAAAAAAAAATCTCCGAAGAGCAAAAATATCTGCGCCTTCGTGAACAGAGTCAAAAACCTTGCGAGTAATAAAGTCAGACATTGTGAGAATTAAGTCAGGTTTGAGGCAAGAAAAGTGATATGAGGATAAGATTGTGAATTTTTTAGAAAAGTTGTGATACAAAAACGTCAATGGGAAAGGTTTTAATAATGATAAATTCATGGATTTTAGGCCATATTTTAGAGGGGAAGTTGAAATTCACAGATTAGAACGTCCATCAGCAGTCACTCATGCATTTGTGTTAACATTTTGCTCTTCTTTCCAACCATGATGCTTAACAATCTACACCTTATTCATATGCTATGACTTTGTGTACCTTTTTCTTGTAAGATTGCAACTTTTATCTCAAACTCAATTTTTACCTTTCAATGCGGCCCGAATACTGTCAGAATCAGTCTAGCATAACCAAAGCCTCGTTTGCATCGGAGCACATTTTCCATCCAGTAATGTCCCTCTAATCTGACATTTCCTGATTTACACTTCATAATAGTTACTCCCCATTGCCCCCCAGCATCTCTCACTTCTGCATCGGTCAGTGCCGGCTGGGCCAGCTGAGGATGACGGCGTTCCGCTACTGCAAGCCCACGCCCTTCCTGGCCCGGGTCGACACCGGGCTGCTCAAGCGCATGCGCTGGAACGTGGAGAGGTTCCACGACGAGCGGCAGGTGGACGAAGAGCAGCGGGAGGCGGGAGCGGCAGACACGGAGTAGTGAGTCCGGAATGCCCCCGTCGACCCACATCACGTCACGCAATCTCACCGCGTGCTTCCTGGCGTTTTCTTTTCAGTTACTTCCTGTGCTGCGAGGATGTTCCCGACGTGCACGCGCAGGACACCGATGCCAACCAAGCCGCCGGCGGTGGCGTGACGAGGATGTGGTCCATTGGTCGGTGGGTGCAGGTGAACCCTGACCCCGACACGGAGGACATCTATGGCTGGTACACCCAACTTTTCCCAGTCTGTGTTTGAATGTAAAGCTGGAAAAATCTAGCTGAGTAACTCATCTGTCTAAAAAATGAAAAAAAAAGACTTTTTTAAATGTGTCATTGGACTCAGGGTGACGTGTGAGGCTCCTCAGGCCGACTATCACAAGCTTGCGTCTCTGGGCAGCGAGGAGCCGTCCAGCCGCCACGCTACCGACCAGCTACAGCGCCTGCTGCTGCCACGCCTGGACGAGTGATGCTACAGCCTGCGGTTCTTTGCATGTGATATACACACACACACACACACGCAAGATGCGCGGAATGTTGAGAAGGTCTGGGCCAGTTTACATCCCCAGATTTTCCCTCGTTCTCTCAAATTCAGGTTTTTGTTTTCGAGTGTGTGTGTGTGGACTATTTAGAGAGTACTGAAATTGTTCTGTTGGTGTGATGGTGAAAATCCGGTCGGAGGATTTTCACACACAGACGCACGTGTTTTCCACCCGGTGCAGGTGTCAAAGGTCAAATAGTTGTCAGGTTTTGACAATTTTACTCTCTATGCCATGTTGTAGTTTTCACATTATTCTGTTCAGCGTGTTTCATATTGAAGGATCTGCAAATATTTGGTAGTGTTTTTATATTTTTGTAAGTTTGTACAATTTCACTGCTGTAAAAAACAAAAACCTTTTTTTTTAAAAAAAATCACTTTATTTACATGAAACCTTGCATGGAAATTATTACACACAATCACAGATGTCTGTTCTTCAGGATGTCAAAAAGGAAATAAGGAACCATTTAATTTTTTATTTTTTTAAAAACAAGCTGCCTTGATTTGGACCCCACAAAGTGAGAATGCCCGGCCGACTTCATTTAAAACAGGTTATTCACCATTTAAAATTACAACACGTCTCGTAGGCCTCAGTCATATTTCAATAAATTAACCCCTCCCCGAATGGGAGGCTATCAAACAATTTGAGTTAAAGCGACAAGTGAAATCCACTTCACCCTCAGCCTAATGTGTTCAGTTTGACCTTGCCGCCGGTCAGCTCCGCAGGCCGGACATGAAGAGACTGTACAGCGAATAATATCTACCACTTACACCCGCCAGCCTTCGCTCTACTCCAATCAAAAACCCATCGAAAGAGCTATTATAATCCTAAATCTCTAAAAGTACAAAAATGTAAGTAGTTTCCCTTCATTACAGTGAGCAGTCTTTTTTTTTCTTCTTCTTTAAAACAATATACACAAAAAACACGCAGACACATTTAAGAAAGCACGTTTAAGAAGTCCCCGAACTTGGTGGAGGATGTGGAAGATGGCGAGCTCCCGACGGTCAGCTGGACAGGAAACACACACACACGCACGAAGCACAAACACTCGCTTCCTTTTTCAGCCACTACACAAAAGCTTTGAGCATCATCGTCGTCGTCTCGGTGGTGTGATGACGAGGCGTGAAAAATCAAAAGCTACACAGACGACACTACATTCATCCGGACGAGATTTAAAGACATCCTCTGTCTCCAGACGAGGCCCGGAGCAACAAGTCGGAAACGGCGCGGACGGACGAAAGCACGCGGGCGACGGACGCGCGTCAACGCTCACTCTCACACTGCAGCTACGTGCTAAATCGGCCACGTTCCCTGCACGGCCCGTCCTTTATGAACCCTCCTGCGTGATGGCGCCGCGCGTCCACCCCCACCTTCCACTGCAGTAGCATGTTTAAAAAAGACAAAACAAAAACCCCAGAGTTTCTTCATTTTACAACGTCAAACCAGCGACATTGCTCAGTGCCATCGACCAGACGAGTAGGCGTCGAATAATCTGTTATCACTGACTGATGGGAGCATCAACCACCAGTCACTTTTATACTCAAACCTACCTTCAGCAGTATTTTTTTTTTTTTTTTTACTCCAACAGAGCCAATCCATTGACTCGTTTACACCAATCAGCCAAAACAATATGACCACCCAAAAACGTATGAGTGGGGGCGACCGAATTATTAGGGACACCTCTCAGTATAACAGTGCAGTTCCACAGCATCACCAATTACAGTCCCGTCAAAATGTGTCACCGCCCCTCTCAAACAAATTTAAAAAAAATAAATAAAAAAATTCAACATAAAACTACTCCTGGAGGGAGAATCTATTGCAGGGCTGTTTGTTGCTTTATATCGTTTGGTAAACATGCAGCGGTCATAATGTTATGGCTGATTGGAGCATGTGCACATACGTACGTCGTCTTCAGTGTCTGACTCCAGTGTTTCAGAAGGGAAATTCTTGCACGTGATACCGACCTTTGGTAAGAGACCACACACAGCTCGAGACAGGAAAATACAGTGACGCTCAGAAAATTTGGGACGAATCAGCTACTCGTTCCTATCAACTCTGCAAAACATTCACCAAGAAATCATAAATGGATCATAGATGTCTATTTTTTTTTAAAAAAGGGTTGGTGGGGGTAAAGGTAAAGAGATCAATTAAAAAAAAAAAAAAAAGGTGCTACAGGTGAGAAACACTCGGTGTCACCATGGCGTTTGTGTGCGTGGCCGCCCGTGGCACAGAGATTTGGCATTAAGAAAAAAAAAAAAAAGAAGTGTCCAGTTGCACCCTGTTAAGTCAGTGACAGTGCTGCATCATGGGATTGCGTCCATTGGGAGTGGGAGGGGGTGTTCGAAGGGCTGAATTACACACATGGGTGTGGTGGTCGGTGGGTCGGGAAAAAGCACAAGTGTTGAGATCCAGTGTGGCGTCGCCCTCGTCCGCTTGAATTTCTGGCAGATGAGATTTTATTGACCCAAGTGTCTAATTAAAAAGTTAAAGATCTTTGAACTGGAAAAAGGTAGCAACCTATCAAAGTACTTCATTTTTGAGTTTTTTCTCTACACTCATCCCCCCTCAAGGATTCAGGGTGTCTTCAACGCCGACATAAAATTGTACGAGCTTTTCACGCTGGGACATTTTCTGTCGCAGGGGATCAAATACGAAAAATCCAGTTGTAAAGACACGACGGGGGGACTTTTAAATGTTTAAATGTGTTTAAAATGCCATAATCCTCTTTTAATTCCTCAAGTGTTCTGAATCTAATCCTTGAGGAAAGCGCTACCTTGGAGTCGGAGGGCAAGTCTTTTCAAACAGTCGAACATTGCCCTGTATTAAGCATTGGTGTGTGTGTGGGTGTGGGTGTGTGTGCGCGCGCCGTGCTCGTTTATACGGCACACTTACAAATCCGTCTCTTTATAGTGAGCCTCCAGCACCATGTTTGTGTGCCGAACCCGGCGGCCATTGCAGTGAATGTTATTTCTTGTTCATCATTTGTAACCCTGAACGCGATTTTACACGTAAAAATCGACCACTTATCCAGTTTTACACTCCAGAGCGAGCAGAGTTCACCTCCTGTGGTGGTGATATCAGTTATGAAGTTTTAAGTTCATCTTCTAACACAAAAACCCCAGAGGAACTCCCGTCAGCCTGTGCGGCGGTAAACCTGGGCTGCTTGGAATACTACGCGTGTGCGTGCGCGTGTGTGTGTGTGTGTGTGTGATCCCTGCACTAGATGCTTAACTTCAAGTGTGTGCGATTGAGGCCACATTTTCACGCCCCCCCCTCAGTGATGCGTCTCCAGCTCCACCACCGTCCACTCCCCCTGAGGGGAGCTGCCGGTGGCCTCCGGCGAGAAGCTGCTGACGGAGGTGACGGTGGCCGAGGGCGGGGTGAGCGGGGGCAGCAGGCTGGGCCACAGGCTGCTCTCCAGGGGGCTCAGGGTGCCGCCGGCGCCCCCCGGCAGCAGCAGCAGGGAGGAGCAGCCGTCCCCGTTCAGCAGCAGGGTCTGGTTGATCAGCTGCTGGACTATGTCGACCTTCTTCCCCCAGTCCAGATCCAGAGGCGGCGGTCGCTCGGGGGACCCGGTGGGGAGGGGAGGTGAGCCGTCTCCGTTTTGGGGCAGGGGGCTGGGCGTCTGAGGGGAGTCTGGACGAGGGGGCGGGGTCGCCCTGCATGGTGAAGACCCCTGACGTTTATCTACATCTGACGGCACCTCTTCACCACCGTCGCTCATGGGCTCCTTCTTTCTAGAGGGGCTGAGCTCCTTCAGGTCCTCTTCTTCGCCTTCGACCTCCCCGTCGCTGCTCTCCAGGGCTTCATAGATGGTGCAGAGGCCGGAGGAAGGCGACAGCAACACCGTCTGCCCTTTGTTGGACTGCTGCAGCTCCTGCTGCCACTGCATGATTTGCTGCCTCTGCTTCAGCTCATCCTGCTGCTGCTGCAGTTGCAGTTCCAGCTCCCTCCTTTGCTTCAGCTCCTCCTCCTTCTTCTTCTTCATCATCATCTCCGCCTGCTCTCGCATCCTCTGCTCTTCCCTGTTCCTTTTTATTTCCTCCTCGGCTTCCTCCTTCTTCCTCTTCTGCTCCTCCTCCTCCCTCCTCTTCCTCTCCTGCTCCGCCTCCTCCAGCGGCCGGCTCTGCTGCTCCCGGCGGTGCTGCATCTCCAGCAGCTGCCTCTGGTGCTGCTCGAGCCGGCGGAGCTGCGGGCTGAGCGCCTGCTGCCCGCCGCTCCTCGGCGGGAGGTCGGCGCACGTCAGCCTCGGCGGGGCCGGTGCCGCCGCCGCCGCCGGCGCGCCGTGGTGGGGTTTGACAATGTCGCAGTAGGTTCTGGTGTGTGCAGGGTGATCGCGGCGGTGCGGGTGCGGTAGCGCGGTGAAGCCTGTGTGTGAGAGGAAGCGGGAAGGAAGATTACAGTAGCAGGGACAGTGACAGCAGTGCAATGCGAGTGCAAGCAGAAGAGTGTAGCAGAGAGAGAGAGAGAGAGGAGGGGAGGGAGGGTGGCCTTCAGAGGCTCACAGTGAAAAGCATTGTGAGGACGAGCCCAAATAAAAAAAAGGTCTGCCAGGAGCCTGCAGCACCGGAATGACAGGCAGGTTATTTGTAGATTTGCACTTGCAACGAAATTACAGCGCAACATCAAATTTCAAGTACTTAAGAGGGGAGGTTTGTTTAAAAAAAAAAATTATTTTTTTTTGAAAACTGCAGAAAATGGTGACCCAAGTTGAGGTGACTGGGGGTGGCAGGAGCGGCAAAAGGTTGGGAATTTGAGCAGAGAGCAACTGCACATACATTATTTGATTGTCCTTGATTTTTTTTTTTTTTTTTTAAAAGAAACCCAGAAAAGAAAAAAGGTTTTGTGTGCAAAACAAAAGCAGCCAACTTCCTGTATATGCAATCAATTTCAAATATGGTGAGACAAAAAAAAAAAATAAATAAAACAACCAAACCAACCACGGAGAAGCCTACTGCGAGCTCGAAACAGTCATCACCCGTGAATGAGGTTTATAGTTAGACCAGTGACGCATGCAAAAAAAAAAAAAAGTTCTCCATGCATTTACAGACATCCAGCAGCATCACAGGGAGACCACTAGCTTGGCTTTAGAAGGAATGAAGTCGTGGCGAAAAAAGAAAAAAACAAAAACAAAACGCAAGCTCATCGAGTCCTAGAGCCAAGCTATTTGGCGGACCCTGGCCAAAACCAATCCAAGGTAATGAGATGGAAGTCATTGTGCAACAGTGACATGCATAAGCTCAGTTAACACCGATAACAGTGCTGTAGAACAGTGCAGCAAGAATGGTAAATTTTTTTTTTTTTTTTTTTAAAGGCAGTGGAATAGAGTTAAGACAGCAACACACCCACAGTGGACTGGAGGGAAATTAAAGCGGCAGGGTCGGCGGGTCCTTCGAAGCCAAACTGCTGCTGCTGCTGCTGCTGCTTGAAGCGCCGGCGTTGGGTCCCGAGGTGAGAAGGGGGTCCGGTGGAGAGGGCGATCGACTCCTGGCGGATTGGTTCCGGTTATGCGCCTTTCAGAGCTGTGAAGTCTTTGATTTTTGTGGAAGAGTTGGGCTCTTAGTCCCACTGTTTGTGTCCACTCTTCAAAAAAAAAAAAAAAAAAAAAGGGGGGGGGTGGGGTAGAACAACTCGTGTGTGTGTGTGTGTGTGACGGCGTGAGCATTTGGCAAGAGTGAAGCATTTATAGTCTGGAGGACATCTGAGTGAAGGTGCAGTATGATGTGATGCATGGAGCAACTGCTTGTGCAAGATTTCATTCCCAAGGTCTCAACATCTGCCTAACGACCCGCAGACCATAACTATGCCTCACGCTCCATTTCCAAAAATACCCATTTTGAAGAAAAGTGTACGATGAGAGTGCGTAATGATAAAAATCTAATCTTTATTTAAAGTTTTAAGGTTCATTACTCAAAAAAAAAAAAAAAAAGATGGATAAACAAGAAAAAAAAAAGCTGGGTTACAATGTAAAGTGCAAGAGGACATGAAGTGATCTGGGATAAGGAAGGGTGCCTGTATCTTAAGAAAGAAGAGCGACAACATTGAAAATACAATCAAATCTTGTTGGTTTTTCTCAGATCGTTTCCGTAAAAAGCATCAGGATAAATACACGTGAAAAGGATTAACAACTCGTTCCACTTTTTTCTTTTGTTATGCTTAGTTTGTTTTCCTCGTTTCCCTTTTAAAGCGCTGCATCATAGACACACAAGTCAAATCCATGCCAGTTCAGGGCGACCGCGATTGATTCTGTGTTAAATAAAACGCAGAAAACAAAAACCCCACACATCAGGAGTAAATAGTAGCTATTGCACATACAGGAATTTAAGCCATATACACATAATGGATGTTATATTAGTGCCACTGCTCTTTTTTTATTTTTAATATCTCTTCCCTTTTTTTTTTTTTGCTCTCTGATTTTTAATTTACCTTTAATTACATCCACCCCCAGAGATTTCAGGACAACAAGGACTACAACTGAGATAATTTTTTTTTCTTTTTTTCTTTTTTAAAAAGGGAGGCTGAAACGGGGCCAAGGACAAGTGGAGGCCATTACTGAGGGAGATGAACTATACATTACCTGCAAAAGAGTTCTCAGTCTTTTCACAGATAGCGGAATAGTAGGGAGGCTGGACGTCGTCTGGGTTTTCCTCCGACTGCTGCGAGGTGCCCAGAGTTGCCGAGGGAGAAGCTCCCCCCGACCCCAGCGCTTCCTCTTTAGGAGGCTCCGCAGACTCCGCTTCCCGCTTCCCACACTCGATGTACGGCTGCTCCGCGAGGCACGACGGGGTGTGATGCCCCGGGATGAGACAGACCTCCTTGGCCTCTTCGGGCAGCTCTTCCAGGGAAAAAATCCCGGGGCTCCTGATGCAGCTCTCCCCTGTGGACTGGGCGTTGGAGCTGGAGGCCGTGGTCGTGGTGTCAAAGCCGTAAGACGCCAGCGAGGTGGCTGAAGGTGGCGTCGCCGCGTCGGTGGCGCCGGCCTCCGCCGTATCGGCCTCCTCGCCTTCTTCCACGGTGGACAGGCAGCGCTCGCTTGGAGGCTGGGCGTCATAGGTGATGTCGGCGACCGCGTGACTCTCCAGAGAATCCTCCAGCTGAGCTTCTCCCTCCGTGTCGGTGGCTTCATCTTCCGTCACGGAGGACGAGGACGGGTTAGAGGCCGGGGCAGTGGCATGGCCTCCCTGGATGTCGTCAGCAGGCATGGTCTCTGCCTCGGCGTCCTCCTCCGCCTCCTCGTCTCCTCTCTCAAAGTGGATGCCAACGTCCTGGTTGTCCAGGCCGGGCTGGGGGGAGGGCACGAGGGCTTGCGCACCCTGAGGCTGCGGCTTCCCTTCACGACTGTAGTCGCCCAGTTCCTCTGGAGTGCTGCTCTCGCTGCTCAGGGTGCTTGACAGAGACATCCCTGGAGCAGACAGAGGAGCTGGGGTGAGCATCTGCATCGCAGCTGGCATGGACTGATCCATGAAGATTTGGGCTCCGTCCTTGCCAAAAGAATGAGGGGGGACCTCTGGATTTGGGGCAGAGCTTAGTTCCAACCAATCCTGGGCTGGGGACTGAGTTGGAGTTTCAGGGTCTACTTGCCAGGGGTCAACCAAAGGGCTGGCTGAAGCCGCTTCCATCATCTGCATCGGGTGGGAGACGTGGTCAAGAGGCTGCTGTTGGTGAAGAGGCTCGGCCCAGGGATCAGCAAAGGGGTTCGGTTGGTCCCACTGAGCAGCAGGTGCCGAGGGTAGCTGAGGAGGGGGAGGCAGTTGGGCCATTCGGTTTAGGTTGTCCAGCCTTTCATCCTCGGCAAAGTCATCTTCATCAGCATTCCCATAGCTTTCCAGCCCGCTCTCTGTCACCCCCTCGCTGGCCATCTCCACATCCTCGTCCTCCTCATCGTCCACATCATTGTCATGTCTGGGTCTCTGTGGTTCGTCTGTCCGCTCTGAGCCCACATCCATATCACAAACTCGATCATTGTCGTCTTCATCATCGTCGTCCTCCTCAAAGTCGTTAACTGGTATGTCAGGAAGCTTCTCAAAGTCGGGTGAGCCGGCTGAGGCTCCTTCCATGTCCATGGCTCCTTTGAGACTACCATCTCCCAGGTCATCCATACTCTCTGTGCCCTCCAGGACACCGGGAGCACTCAATTCGGATGCGCCTTGCTGGCTGCCGCTAACCTCCTCAGAGTCTAGCTCAGACAGCAAGGCGCCGCCAGCCCTCCACGCAGACCCTCCCATTGGTCCAGCTGATCCGGGACGCGATTCCTCAGTAGGCTGTGTGGTCCCACTCATCTCTGACACAGAAACCAGCTGGCTTCCCTTGCTTTCCTCTTCATCCTCCTCTTCATTAAGATTGGTGGGAGGATCTACCTGAGGGAAGGAATTTGCCGTTGTTGGCAGAGACTTGGAAGTGGAGGGTCTGTGCTCTGTTAAGAGATGAACAATCTCCTCGGAAGGAGTGGCCACTGGTGGTAATGTAGGTTCAGCTGGGGCAGAAACTGGCACTGGCGGGGCTGTTGAAAGAGCAACGCTTTCCAGCTGCTCCTCAGGTGAAGAGGTGTCTGGTAAGGGTGTTCTGACGGGGCTTTGTGGAAGAGGGGATGCAGCCGAGTGCCCCTGGTCAGTCTCTTGAGGCGTCCCCTCTGGTGGTGTATTTTCGGCCAAGCTTTGGGGAGGGATCTCCTCTGGCGCAGAGGCAGCAACAGGTGGTTCTTGTGGTAATGTCACTTGAGTCTTGTCTGGTAGATCTGTTAGCGCAGTTGCTGCTGCTGCTGCTGCTGCTACTACTGCAGCTGTAGCTGTGGCTGCTTCCACTGCACCAGCAGCCCTCTGTCTCACTCCAGATGTGGTAGAACTTGGAACTTTCGTCTTTTTAGCAGACGTGAAAGGTGGGACCGCCTGAGTGGGTTTGCCTACACGTTTTGCCTGAGGTGTGCTGCCGTTTGCAGGTTTGCTGGCTGGAGAGGCAGGTGGGGTTCGCCCAAGGGGTGGTTTGTTGGTGGCATTTAGGCGCGTAGCAGCTATGCTAGGTTTCTTTATGGGAGACGGTTTTGGAGGTTGCTGAGCTTTGGTTTGTGACACCTTGGGATCTGCTGGTTTTGCTGTTGCAGACCATTTGGAGGCAGAGCCGAGCTTCCCGGTGGTCGCAGGTTTAGAGGGTTCAGGTTTTTTGGCAATGGCTGACATAGCAGCTGATGTTGTTGCTGTTGTGGGTCTCTTTGCCACGGCAGCAGAGGGTGGTCGACTAATATCTGGTGCAAAGACAGAGACAACAATAAATTAAACAGAACTTTTTTTTTATTATTTTGTGCATAAAGCAATCAATCAATAGTAAAGTATCTGCAAATGAAAACACAGATTAAGGGAAGTGCCGAGTTGCCAGAACAAGGCATGACATCGAACCTTTCTTAGCAGCAGCAGCAGTTCTGGGAGGCTGTGCTGTTGTGGTCCTTCCAGAAGAGGGCGCTGTGGTAACTCTAGAAGCTGCAGTTCTAGCATTTGCAACGTTGGATGGCTTAGTGGGGGCTGTGCTAGGCCTCGATGTGGAGGATGCAAGTCGAGATGCATTTGGACCTGTAGCGGCCCTGGGGGATGAGAATGAAAGACATGGTCAAGTGTCGCACAAACACTCAAAGACCGAAGGAACAACAGCAGCAACCACGGCATCGTTTTTTTGTGGTCCATTTCCAAAGATCCAGGCATAAAATCTGATGCACCGTCTCTGAATTTACAATCATCAACTAATGATCTTTTTTTTTTAATGTAGACCACAAAGGCAATTTCATCAGTGGGAACCCATTACCGCAGCAACATCCATCTGCTCTCCAATTGTATGCTTTCATTCTTCAGTCACGACCAAAACATCATGGACGGGTGTAATGAGATGACAGAAAGAAAGATGGAGGCAGAGGCAAAAGCTTTAATATGGAAAGAATGACAAAGTACAGAGGTAAAAGACATAGCTGAGATTAGAACGGAGGCAACACTGACAGCAGAGAAAGAAAAGATTTGTAGAGGAACGGAAAACATGAGGAAGGCAGCATTAGGGAAAAAAGTATGGTGAAAAAAAATGGGGAGGAAATTGATGAGGATAGAGAAAGATTATGGTTGTAAGAAGAAGGGGGGAGGGGAGATAAATGCCAAGAACGTATACAGCAGATGGAGGAGGAAACAGACTTAAAATCAATTCTGCATAGGTTCTTGGTCTTCTGCTCAGTCTGGAGCAGCTGCACTAATAGACTCAA
>CAAKHG010012320.1:16701-25555 GCA_901007715.1 Dactylopterus volitans | reverse complement strand
AGGCCACGCTGGTCTGGCCTGGGAAGGTCTTGGGTTCCCCCAGGAGGAGCTGGTGGAGGACTGTGATGAGATGAGGGTGGTCCAGGCTACCTCGCTAAGTCTGGGTCTTTATGGATAGAAAGGGTGAGAGAAAGGAGACTGACAATGAAGGGTGACGATGATTGATGGTGACATTCTCATGCGTCTTGGTGGAGATGAATGTTTAATGCGGTGTTTGCAACCGCACTTCACTCCAGTAAATAATGAATCAACGATAAACAACAACGGCCACAGACACAGTGGATAAGCTCCCTCAAGCTCTATAATACACATGGAAACTGATTAGCCCGGAGAAAATTCTATTATTGTTTCTATTATTGCATTGGTGAGCCTGTGTTTCTTGGTTTCGCCTCTGTCCGCGCGGCTACTGCACTCTATCAGAGTTTTTCATAGTGCAGGAGTGGAGTAGATGAGACTATCATCTCTGGAGATCACAGTCACAGAAATAGCTGGAAAACACACAATAGCATAAGAACACTTAACGCACAAGCGCACACACACACACACACACATGCGTGCGCTTAAAAGGATGCATGCACCAGCACACTGAGGTTGAATACTTGAGGTCGCTCTCACAAGTTTAAACACACTTCCACGAGCACAAGGTCTCATACTTAGCCCACACACACTCTCTCTCACACACACTCCCCCAAGGTGCTTTTCCTGATAACGGGTCTTTTAAAAGTTGTGAAGTACCACTGAGGGTCTACCTGACCCCATAACCTCATCTACCCACATGCACGAACACACACATACACACTCACATAGTAGGTTTTCCCACACACACAGGCATCACAAAATGACAAAAGGTGCTAAAAATAACTAATTGATAGAGCACGCAGGGCTGAATCGAAATGAGATTAAGGACATTGGGAAGGAGAGATGGGGGGAATGAACACTCGAGCGAGGCAACGACGGGAAACAGAAAAGAAGGAGAGGCGGGGAGAGAAAATGGGAGAGCGGGAAAGGCTGCGGGCAGGAAGAGCAGCTGTCAGGAAAGTTGATGGACGGACAGAGAGCGAATGAGCGGAGGAACAAAAACGGCATCAGTGAGGTGGGATGGATGGAGAGGGAGAAGAAAGAAAAGCAGAGCAAGAGACATTAAACTGTGATTTAAGTAATGACATGTCACTGACTGACTGCTTTATGTCCAAATTTATTGGCCTGTCTAGAGTATTATTGCATTTCCACGGCCTACGTGTCTGTATGTGTTATTGTCAGTATGTCTGCATGTTGGGAACAATCAGAAAAGGATGGGCTGGGCGGGTGGGATGGGCGAGGGGTTGTATGGCCTACCCTCTATCACTGCCTGCTTATGAATATTCAAATTAGGCTAATCTGGTCCAAGATCAACCAAATTCGCAGCTACACTCCAAGTTGCCGTCAGTCACACATCCTGAGTGCAGTTATCGGCACTAAGGGCAAAGTCTGTAGCAGCCAATAAGAAATTAGCCTCTGGTCACCTGTTTACCAAGTTTGAGCACTTCCACAGACTCTCATTTAGCCTGTGGGCAACAACTGGGAAGTATGTATCATTTAAAAGAGGGCAACATTGGGAAAAAAATAAAAAAAAAAGTTGTTACTGACACATTACCAGGGATATTGTAAAAGTACACACTTACTTATAAGAGCTCCTGCAGGAACACTGACAGTCAAAATCCCCTGTAATCGTGGAACCCACCTCAGGCGGCAAACCCACAGCTGCAGTCATAACGCTGTCCCCGAATGCTGTTAGCGTTAGCATGCTCGTAGATGGCACAAAACACGGAGAGTCTAAATTTGCATGTCTCCTCTCTGCCTCCATTATCACTGTGTAACCCATGAAACACACATCTCCAACTCCACGGCGCCAGCGACCATCAGTAAACACAGTGTAAATCAATAGCCATGTGCACGACTGCTGTTCGTGTTACCCTCTGTGGGTGTAACAAAACACACTCTGTCTAAAGTTATACGTATCCTCTCTATCTCTGTTGTGTGATAGTGTATGATAACAAACACCCGGCTGCAGCCACAACACCAACAACCATGCTTAACCACCATGTTAGCTGGCCGTGTAAACAGCTGCTGTTAGCATTAGCCTCTGAGTACCGAGCAAACCGCAGACAGTTGAGACGCGTACTTCTCATCTCTTATCTACTATTACCCTGACAACCATGACACATTGACAAACAAACAGCTTCACACACACCATGTTTGAAACACAGCAAGATGATACCTAGCTGTGTGCAGAACTTCTACGTTTGAGTTCTCCTCTCTATCTACGTTATCATCCTGACACCCATGAAATATAAACAGTTATAATATATAAACAGTTGCTGTTAGCATTAGCCTGCTAAGATGGAACAAAACATGGATGTGTCCTCTAACTCCCATTATTATCATGAAATCCATGACACGCAACAAACACACAACTACACAGAGTCCTCTATTATGTTGTAACATGCAGTTTATGCAGCTCTGCTGGTGTGAATCCAAACTTACAGGTGAGAAAATGCTGCTATTTTACACACCACGAGACTGTGTGTGCACTCGGTTTTTATGATGTATTTCAAAGATGAAAAAGTCGCTGAGATGGGCCAAACACAGCGAGACAATGCTAAGAGGAGAGAGAAAGGTAGGATGATGTATAACGCAATTTTGGGTGTTAAAACAGGGTGAAAAATGGGCAATTGGAAGACAAGAGCAACAAAGAAGATACCTGATGTATGCCACATGCCTGTCAATTTTCCCTGCTCTTTCTTTCCCTGTCACACACACATGCACACGCACACACACACACACAGTGTTATATTGTTTTGGTGTGATTGTGATTTGTGTGGGTGCTGAAATAGCCCTCCTGGATAAGAGCATATCTGTCCCCCTCAATGGCCACTACAATGGCAGCAGAGAGGGGCCCTAACCTAATAATGATACAGTGAAACAGCAACACACACACATGCACATGCTGATATTGATTGAAACTTCTTCTTCTTCTTCTTTTTTTTTTTTTTTTACCATTTCTATAACACACAAACACACACAGTCTAATTAAGTTTTATCTATTTATAGTATTGAGCTGATTATGCTGGTTGAAATCACGTTTGTTAGCCAGGGCTGCAGATAAAAGCTGAGAGCCTGTTACTCTCTGATGTAATCACCCACACATCACACTCTAGTATTATTCTATTAGGACTGACTGTGTGTGTGCGTGTGCGTGTGAATGTGCGTGTGTGTGTGTGTGTGTGCGAAGGAGAGAGAGAAAGAGAGAGAGAGAGAGAGAGAGAGATTGAGAGAGAGAGAGAAAGAAATAAAGAAAGAGAGAGTGGGTGTGTTGCATACATGCGAGAGAATATAGAAAGCTGAGGAAAGAAAAGGAAAAGAAGCTCCTGATGGATTGATATATGGACAAATTACTGGATTATTAAGGTTATGTACTGTAAATTACAGAGAAAGAATCCATGCTTCTACTTTTGCCTGCTCTTTTCCAGGAAATTATTTCAAAGGGAACTATTTTTTTGCTCTGACCCACCTTCTAACACAGAGTAGGAGCCAGTATATCAATCTAAAACTTGGCAGGACCACAGCCATGTTTTTACAGGACTACGTCCCATAAGGAGGCCAGAGAAAGTTTGAAAAGCTCACCAGAAAAAACAAAAGAAATGCTTCATCTTTCTTACCCGTAATCTGGCAGCCGTAAAGCTCGAACCGCAGTGCAATGCCATTCTTCCACGTCTGAGGTCTGATTCGTACGAAGCGAGCCAGGACTGGCTGTGGGATCCGATTGAGAACCACCTCTGTGGCGTCGCTGTTGGCGTGGAAAACCTACAGAGACGGAGGGAACGGAAGAAATTTAATACTGATTGCTACATCGATGGCTGTGGGGATTGTCTGTATTTCACTTGTTACCCATTACCGGAACATTTTATGACAACATGAGAATAAAGGATACGAGCTGATATTTCTGGGTCGTAAATCATTTGATTTACTCCCAATTATGTACAAAATTGTTTTCAGACGAGAGTATTCAATAAAAAAGGGATTACTGGTTCCTGGAAATACACTGTTTATAGACGCTTTCAAACACAGGCATAATTTGTGACAAAACCAAACGCTTCTCTCCAAAACAAACCTCAAATTATCTGCAGATACGACAGGGGCAAGTGAGAAACGCATTTCTTTTTTTCTTACTCTGGGTGAAATGACCCTTTCATGAGTCGGGAATTTGCAATGTGTCAAACAGGGAGATGAAAACATGCTGCAATAACATTTTGGGCCATCAGTCTGTGAACTGCAAAGCCAGTCCTCATTTCAGGATTCAGAAGAAAGGGTGTGGCTTTGCAGGACGTAGCAGTGCACACAAAGCCCAGATCCAGTAATATAAATATCATATGCTGGAGATCCAGCATATGATATTTACATGCCATGTCATCAGTGCGAGAGACAAATATCAAACCATATTTTCGTAAATTATAAAAAAATATTTCTATTTGAAGTTGCAGATTGGGCCAAATAGATGTAACAGTGGGACTACGGCCAAGATCTGATCAATTAAGAACGTTTTGTGCTTTTGTTCAGCAAGAACAGACGAGAATTTGCATCACACAGAGTGTAAACCAGTGGCAGGTGAACTACCAGTTTAAGGGAGCGACCTCGTAACAATTACAGCAACAATAATAACGGTCTCCGAAAAACTCCAGTAGCTAACAGCTACCACTACAGCTAAGCCAGTAGCTAACTGTCCATGTTTTTGATAAATAAACATGTTTAAATTACAGAACTGAGGTGAAGTGGTTGGCTAAGATGGGGAAATATCTGGTACGGCTCATCTACAGTAAGTAACCTACGAAGAGTTCCAAGCCGCATGTCTACATAAAGGCTCTTGTTTATTTATGCAGCGCATAAACAGTTCATATATAAGAAGACAGTTAAGAAAAAAAAGCGACCCCTCATGTGGGAAATTGCATTTGACATGAAAAAGCACATTTAGTTTACAAATGTTATGTTCAAACCGAGCACTCAAAAAAAAAAAAAAAAAACCCATATCAAAACTCAAATCTGTCTTTCTAATGTGAAATGCTGTGTCAGGTGGGAATGGCTGTTGAACAACAGGTAGCCATAGTAACACAAATAAAAGGTTCATGCCGGGGAGGCAACATAAGTTACTGATTTCAAACTAATTTTTCTCATCAGTTTACCGCGCACGCATTTTGTATAGAACACACACAGGCACAAACATGGTGTTTCTGTTCTCAGAGTGCAGAGGGAGGGCAAAGGTTTACTTAAACATGCAGTCTGAGGCCGTGCGGCGTGTAATAAATCAAGAGTGTAAGTATGCGTCAGAGCATCCTCTTCTCACGTCCTCTTGACTTTACCACACACACACAGGCGCACACACACACACACAGACGCGCGCGCAAAGGAAAACATAATCTTTGGTTTCTCACACAGGGAGAGCAAAGAAAAACACACACTGTCACCCCTCAGCGCACAGACACACTCAACATGATACTCAGAAACACACTGCTCCCAGACTCAACTGTCTCAATGGAACACACACCGCCTTTTCTACTGCCAGTGCATCACACTCCCCGCCACTGGAACACACAGATGCACACACAAAACGCAGATTAAAGGGATGCGAGCTCACATTGCCAGAGGCATCATATTTGTCTTTTGACACCAAGACTTTATATCTCTGTCTGTCTGACAGAGTGTCATGTCTGTCTTTCTGTCTGTGGCTGTCATCTCTGTTGGGCTCACCACGGGAAACACAGCTGCGCTTCTGTTCTTCTTCCTATCATCATTTCGCTTTCTCCTCTTATTTTTGCCTCTCGTTTCGACATCTCTCTCGCTCCGTCTCACTGCCATGATAATGCACTGCTTCATCACTGAACCTCAAAGGCTGTTTTCCCCTCTGTGCCGTCACTCTGTCTATCATGTTGCAGCAGGGCTGGAAACAACATGGTGTGTTCATTACAGAGAGCAGTAAACCTCATTCAGCAGAGCCAAAGGCCTTGCAATTACTTGCTTGGATACTCATTTATAGACATTTGCACAATTTTCTCCTGGTCCCAATCCATTAAAACCACAGGATCCTTCAGGGGTGAAAAAAAGTATGGATGAAGGGGCTTTCCGACTTGCGGGAACAGGAGCAGGCTGTCTGGGCCAGCTGGGAATTGAACCCTTGACCTAATGGGTGTACAGTATGAAGTCAGATCCAGTGAACTCATGCCCTTTCAATGGCCTCAGTACCAGTTAAATGATGGCAAAAAGCCAAAAGGCCCCAGAAGACTTAATGGGATTGTAATTACGTGTGTGTGTGTAAGTGAGTGTGTTGCTGTGTTAAAGTGTAATTATAAAGTCACACTCTAAGGATTTGGGGGCTGGCGGTGGCTTTCTGATTTCCCTTGGCGTGCACTGGAGCGTTTCCTCAGCGTGCGCACACGCACAAATAAGCACAAACACACTTGCCCTGAACACAAGCTCACACTGCAAGGGTGTATGGGCCTTTGTTTTCCTGTGTACATGTGTGTTTGTGGGAACAAAACACATGCCCTCGGGTTCGGAGCCCGCAAAACGAAAGTAACAACACAGACCTGGCCCAAACCTCAAAGCACTCCAGAGTGTTCCATGATTTATTTGTGTATTTACATTTCTTTATACGTTCAGAAAAAAGTTCACCATGTCAGGCCCAAATTGGAACTTCAGTATCTGCAGATGGATCAGCCTGGATCAGGGTCATTAAATGGAGCTGCAACTCCAGCTCAGCTGCTACCACATGCAAACCTTGGATGGATGTTCTACAATCCCCAAATAAACCGGAATCCCTGGAGTGGAAGCCTGAGCAGTTACAAATGGGATGATGAGAAAATGACCCGTGGCAAACATTACCAGCAAAGATTATTTTTCATAATGACTGTAAATAAGTGGCCTCCCATTACATTCAGAATCACATTAAACTAAATAAACTGTATTATTACACATATTTCCTGTATGATACATATTTAACACGTTCGACGTATGTTAATGTGGTGTTATTTACCAATCCATGTTGGTTTGAGCCTATTTGCTTTTGCTTGTAAAGACTGAATCCAAATTATATTTTTAAGACTTTTTTTTTTTCATCTGTGTGGCTCTCCTGCTTTTTATAGTTTAAAAATTATATTGTGGGTCAAGGTGGACCTCAATGAAAAATTCACCCATCAGCCACTGTATTGGGGAAACTGTTCAATCAGTCTCTGCAAATATCTAATCAACCAATCACATGGAAGCAACCAATTGTATTAGACATGTAGACGTGGTCAAGATGATCTGCTGAAGTTTAAACCGAGCATCAGCATGGAGAAGAAAGCTGGTTTAAGTGACTTTGAACATGTCATGGTTGTTGGTGCCAGACGTTCTGGTCTGAGGATTCCAGCAGCTGATGTACTGGGATTTTCACACACAACCATCTCTAGGGGTTTACAGAAGATGGCCCAAAAAGAGAAGATATCCAGTCATGGTCAGTTCTCTGGGAGAAGATGCCTTGTTGATGCCGGAGGTCAGAGGAGAACGACCAGACTGGCTCAAGCTGACAGAAACAGTTACTCATAGAACCGCTCCTTACAGCCGAGGGAGTAGAAGAGCATCTCTGAACGAGCAACGCGTCCAACCTTGAAGCAGATGGGCTCCAGCAGCAGAACGCCTTTATCAGGTAACATCGTGCTAGCTAATCAAGAAGCCGGTGAATATACGTCGATAATACGCTGAACTGACACACAGAAATCCCCAAAACACAGCGATCACTTGTTTAACTGACGCTTCATGCACGCATCATCAAAAGAACACAACCGCAAGTTGTATCTTGTTGTCTTGACATAAACAGACGCCCGCCCCCCCACTGAGCATCCACAGTGAGGAGGTGCAAGGGGATATGCAGAATCCCCGAGGTCTTAAACTCCTAAACTCACCGTTAACAAGCGCTAAAAGGCTTCCCCGGCAATCAGCTAATGGACTGCGTGCGCTGTGTGCTGGTTTGTTGATGGTCTGATGTTAAAAGATGAGGCAAGCTGACACCTGTGGGGGCGAACAGATGCCTTGACCTACCGTTGCACCGCAAACTAACACACCTCCTACACACACACACACACACACACACACACACACACACACACACACACACATACAAGCTTAGATGTGGTTTAACATTAATGTAACAATTCCAATGACAGCTAAATCTTCCTTTTTTTTTTGAAGTACTTGGGGACTGCTGGTTATGCACTTCTACTTGACTGGTAACAACTGTTTGCAAGGATGAGAGACACACACACACACACACACACACACCCAGACACACATGTTATTGTGTCTAGCCTGTATTAGCCTGGTATTGCAGTGTCTGAGAGCACTGGCAAGAAATATGTTCACTGGAAACTAAAAACAAAAAAAAAACAAGAAAATAGAACAGGTGTGTGTGTCTGTGCGTGCGTGTGTGTGTGTGTGTGTGTGTGTGTGTGTGTGTGTGTGTGTGTGTGTGTGTGTGTGTGTGTGTGTGTGTGTGTGTGTGTGTGTGTGTGTGTGTGTGTGTGTGTGTGTGTGTGTGTGTCTGGGTGTGCCCTACAGGGCCTCAGTCTGTCGGCAAGGACCAGTGCAGACACGCTAAATTATTCAAATGTCCATGATGTGTGTTTTGTGAGGATGAGTGCGTATGGAGTTTATAAAATAGTAAAAAGCCCCCCAATCTCCTCTCATTTCATCACACAAGGACACACACGCACACACGCAGAGACCTTGGGAGGGAGTGTGCGAGCGTGTGTGACAGTTCAGTCAACCAATTGTGACACTTGACTTGCGT
>CAAKHG010012309.1:8910-23910 GCA_901007715.1 Dactylopterus volitans | reverse complement strand
ACGTAATAAACATACACGATAGATGATAAAAACACACAAAGAGGTGTCAGTAAAGGTGCATATATTAAAACTATGGCCATAAATATATTAAACCATGACCATCATTTCTAAGAAAATCAAGTTCTCAGAAAGAAACTTTAGAGCTCCAAAGATACGAAGCTGTTGCTCATCTCCGCTCGCAGACAAGCTGTCGCTCCAGTTGCATTGTGGCTAATGAATGAGGCAGGCTCATTGGACCCTTGGTCCTTTGGCGCATTCATAGCTTGGGTCCTCAGCGCTGAGACAGTGGCATTGTCCTTAAACCTGATGGCGCTGAGCGTTGACTGGAGCTAACTGATGGGGGGTGCTGTGTCCCCACATGACTGCGCGTCCTCAATGCCACGCATCGCAGGTTCGAGTGCGGCTGGAGGCCAAGGAGCGAGCGGTGGTGGGGCGGGCCGAACGTGACATGGAGCTGCTGGAGAAAGATCTGGAGGAGCTGAGGAGGAGAGACGAGGAGATCAGCCAGCTGCTCCAGAGCCAAGACAACGGACACTTCCTGCAGGTGAGGCGACGCCGCTCATAGGTGGGCTAGGGGTTATGAGGAAAAATGAGTATCAACCATAACGTAATAGCGAGACCTCGGGGGCAGAGTCTGGCAGTAAATGTTGGAGATGAGTCAGCAATGGCAGCTGCCAGTGCCAGCAAGTGGAGTGGTACTCCAGGAGGGCGGGGCTTCCGACGCTGCTTTGGAACCTCCTAACCCCAACCCTCTCTTTGTGATGGCAGGCAGCTCCTCTGCTGTGCCTTCCTGTCACCACCAGCGGGCGCTGCGGCATCCTCAGCCTGCCAGCGGAGGCGTTCAGTGGCGCCCGCAGGGCTCTTTGCAGCCTGCGCAGCCGCATGGAGGACGTGTGCCGGGAGGAGGTTGACAATATCAGCTGCACAGGTGCGTTCACATGATGACATAATGAATACGACATGCCCACGTGATGTCATGATGAATATGACACGCCCACATGATGCCATGATGAATATGACACGCCCACATGATGTCATGATGAATATGACACGCCCACTTGATGCCATGATGAATGCAACGTGCCCACGTGATGTCATGATGAATATGACACGCCCACTTGATGTCATGATGATGATTGTCATCAGCTTGACCTTCATTTCCCCTTGTTTTAAAAGCTTATTGTAACTCGTTCAGATAGTGTGTGTGTGTGTGTGTGTGTGTGTGTGTGTGTGTGTGTGTGTGTGTGTGTGTGTGTGGCCGGTAAAGAGTTGGGTCTTGACTTGCTCTAGTCGAGAGTGAGATAACTGCTGTTGTGATTTTCGCTTTATAAATAAAATTGACTTGGCATGCATGTGTCTTTCAGTTAATGAGGGTTCTGCATCCGCTGGCGAGTGTCTCAAAGGTAACACACACACACACGCACACAGCTCAGCTCAGCTTGGGCATCAAGCATTTTGCAGACTGCAGGTTTTTATTTTCATATTTTAGAGGGACAGATTAATAATTAGTTATGCAGGAAGGGGCGGGGCTCAACATTAGTTTGACAATCTGCGAGAGATTTGAGTATTCAGGTATTTCCACCTGGTATGAAGCTGGAGACAGTTAGCTTAGTTTAGCTTAGACTAGCTTTGCCTAGTTTAATCTAGCTTAGCCTAGCTTTTGGCGTTCTCAGCTGAAGACCATAATTCCTGTCACCTTTCACTCATGTTCTTCTCTTTCTGGAGGAGAACGAAGCGTCAGTGCAGTGAATTCCAAGCCGCCTGCGTCTCCAGACCACGATGCCTTCCCGGGTAAGTGGAACAGTGGGAGATGCTGCTTCTGTGTGGCTAACTCTGCCAGGCTAACGTTCACCACCGCATGCTAACCTTCTAATCACGTCGATATGAGTTTTCTTCCAGCTGTAATTCAATGAGACTGATAAAATTCCAGAATGGCAAGAACGTCTGAGGACGACGCTCCACTCACCCACAATGCATTGCGTCTGTCAGACTAAGATTTGACCAGAAGATGTTAATGGGGAGCGATCAGTCATCAGTCGCATGATTGCATCTGCTGGTTGGCATCTTTTCAGCATGTTAGTATGTGGTGTTAGCGCGCAACCGTTTGGAAGGACTCAGAACGTCCTTCCTTTGATGCCCCCTGCTGGGCGCAGTGAGAATGACACACATGCATGAGGTTGGCTGCTGATGGCAGTCAGACGTTCAGATTAGCCAATCTGAGGCTGGATGACTCATCACTCACATGTGACCCTCAGGATGTATCATGATTATGTTTATCTGACGCCACCATCAGATGAGATCTTTGATCTGATGCGTTCACTGCTGTCTCTCAGCGTAGGATCTGCCAGTGCAGGTCGACGGGTGTGTTCCCAGGAAAAGATATGGCCTCTTCAAGGTGTCTGACTGGCCACTGAGTCTCACATAAAAAACAAATTTTCTTTCCTTGATCATATGTCTGTCTCTGATGGATGAAATTCTCCATTTTCACTCGCGTCTCGTTCATTTCTCACCTCTGGTTGGTTCCTGGTTTCCAGTCATCACTCCCCCTCCTGGCCTCCTGAAAGTGAGTTATCGCCATGGCAACCAGGCCACGCTCATGTTTCTGTGCTTTGTGTCTTCCAGCGGCGGCGCCGCCGTTGCCGCTGACGTCTTTGTCGTTGCCGCCGGCCGATCGGAGGATGAGGGCGGCGTTCCTCGCATGTAAGCGGCTGATCGATGCTGATGATTGATTGATTAATCAGATGAAACTGATCAGTCAGTGGAAGTGGTCTCACCCATAAACTGCCGACAGCTGTGATTGGTGCTCGCTCAGTCACATGTTACATTGTCTCAATCGAAGCACTGACAGAGGGTGTAGTTTCATGACATCGTCAGGTTGCATGGCATCATGGGAGTTGTAGTCTCAGCTTGCACTGTGAAATTTTCACTTCCTGTTCTCCACCTCCTCAGACTGGCGCCATCTGTCTTTGGACCCTGACTCCGCCCACCCTACTCTTGTCCTGCTGGAGGGGCCCCCGGGGGCCCGCTGTGGTGAGGAGCCTCAGTCCTACCCCCCCCACCCTCAACGCTTTGACTCAGTGGCACAGGTGCTGTGCAGGGAGGGCCAGTGCGGTGGCGCCAGCTACTGGGAGGTGGAGTGGAGGGGCGGGGGCTGGGTGGACGTTGGCGTCACGTACCGCGCCATCGGACGCAAGGGCGGCGGGAAACCGTGCCTGCTGGGCCGCAATGAGAACTCGTGGCGGCTGAGGTGTACGCACGCGGGCTATGCCGCCTGGCACGACAACCGCAAGACCACTGTGGCGGCGCCACCATGTCCCAGGATCGGCGTGTTCCTGGAACGCCACAGAGGAACGCTGTCCTTCTACAGCGTGTCGGACGCCATGGTGCTGCTGCACACCTTCCACTGTCCCTTCTCCCAGCCGCTTTTTCCTGCCTTCCGCCTGGACCTGGACTCCACCCTGCTCATCTGCCCGCCCGATACGGCCGACAGGAACCAGACTTGACCGCGCCCCTCCTCCAGGACTGACCCCGCCCCTCCTCCTCCAGAAACAAGAATCTTTACATAGCAGGATGCTGTTGCCATGGCAACAACAGCTGCAAGCGGTGTCTGAAAGCTGCAAAAAAAAAATGAACATGGTAATAAACGTGTTCTCATTTTCTTTGTGCTAAAAAAGTTTCCTTGGATAAAGTTATTGTCTGTCAATATCAAGTGACCAAGATCCATCCATCCATCCATTAATATCCGTGTATCAATATCAATGTGTGAATATCTATACATGAATGTTTAAGTATCAATATTCATCTATTACTATCTATGGCTGAATATTTATGAAATGCAACAACTCTAATAAGATATTCGACCTGTCATGTCACCTGCCATCATGTAACATTAAGTTCATTGTAAAGAAGTTGAAGCCACATTGAAAAGAAGTCATCTGTCAATGTGATGTTTTACATTTTATTTTACCGTTATCAAGGTCAGTTAAAATCTGTTCTCATTTTCATTTACATCTTCATCAATTCAACCTTAAAAATGACAAACAGGAAACTGCAGGTCAAAGTTCACGCATGCTTCTGTCAGTGTGGGAGTCAGGCTAATTATCAGTGATTATAGATGATTATTACTGTTTGTTGAGGAGCAAACATCGTTCTGTGTGTGTGTGTGTGTGTGTGTGTGTGTGTGTGTTTGCGTGTGTGTAGATTCACGCTGAATGTTATCAGAGGACCGCCGGTCAGCTGATGATCAGCTGATGAGCGTCATCGCGGCCTGCGAGTCACAACTGAGGAAACAAACGCCCTCCCAATTGCCACGTGACCTCGTAGAAAAAACATACACACACACCTGTCACATGACGCGCTGTCTATTTTCCAACATGGCGGCTGAGGGTCCGCAGCTGTTTCTGCTTCTGCTTCTGATCCTCCAGAGTTCAGCGTTCCCGCTCAAGGACGAGCCCGCCTGCGGGTACCGGGTACGTGAGTTTAACTTAGTAACGTAAGTTTCACTTAGTAACCGAATACGTTAGTTTAACTCACCGGCTGAGTTGGCGTGTAGTTGAATGCGGTTGAGCTGCTGTTGAAGCTGCGTTTTACTTCCAGTTTTCTGTTTCTGACTGTTGCTGAGCTTCATCCTCATCATCTGTAATCTAGAATGTGTTTGAATGAAAGATTCATGATTCATGTTTGATCATTTTATTGTTTCATGGTCTCTTTTATTTATTTAGCATTTATTTATTTAAATTTATTTCTTTTTAGAGTTTCTACCTTCTTTATGTTAAGTTTTTTTTGTCTAGTGTTGTTATTGTTTGGTTTTTTTTGCACTGATCACATGAACTGCAGATTTTTAACTTAGTTGTGCTTTCCTGTACAATGACAAATGAAAGGATTCTGATTCTGAAACTTGTTTTGAGTTTGTAAACGATAAACCTGTGTGTGTGTGTGTGTGTGTGTGTGTGTGTGTGTGTGTGTGTGTGTGCACGCGCACGTGCAGTCCTGCCACCCCACCAAGGCCGGCATGCTGAACGTGCACCTGGTTCCTCACACGCACGACGACGTCGGATGGCTGAAGACGGTGGACCAGTACTTCTATGGAGGTCAGTGGAGGTGAACTTTGTGTTCTGATGATGGTTGGCAGGGTCATCAGAGGTTAGAGGTCCTGGTCTCTTGAGCTGTAGGGTTCATAGATGCAGGACTGCACTTGGCCCTCATCTGAACTTTGACCTCTGTGTTATTGGCTGTGAGGGTTGTTGTTTTTTTATGAGACTTTAACTGAGTCACTCATCCGCTGTTAAAGTGATTATGATCACCAGCTGACACACGTCGGCGTGTTCATATGTACGTGTGTTAGGGGTGTAACGGTTCACCATACCTGCAGTTCGGTTCAACTTTTAGTTTTTAAGTTGCGGTTGGGTTCAAACTTCGGTTTGGTTCGGACATGTAGCAGTCGCTTGAATTGGTGGTTTTCAACAACAGAAAAGGGACGCATGTCCAACGCCATGAAAACCCCGACGGCGTTGGTAATTGCTTTTGCTCGCTCTGATTTCGGACCAAGTGTCATTTTGAAGGCTCCGTGAAGATCTGGCTGTTGTCGTGGGCTCGTGGCTGCTGCGCCGGGCTGAGCGAGGTCTCTGTCGGCGTGATGTCTCTTCATACACGCTAGCATGTTTGAGGCGTCACCCCCTCGCTCCCACAGAGTTTCGCTGAACACAAACGACAAATAACTTGCATCTTCACAACAACACGACCACCAGCCTCTGTAGCCTCAACTGGAAATCCAAAATGCCTCCATAGAGATGACCTAAGAGCCACTGGAGGGTTCTGCTAGTTCAGGTTTATCCACCATCAACACGTGTGAAAGGTGATGCTGCGTTCAAGTGCTCCTCGTAATTTTGACATGCGCGACCAAACCGTGGTTCAAGATGAAAAAACGAGTCACTAAACCGAACTCCTCTGAACTGCCGTTCAAAACCATTACACCCCTAACGTGTGTGTGTGTGTGTGTGTGTGCGCAGACCGTAATGACATCCAGCACGCAGGGGTCCAGTACATTCTGGACTCGGTTGTGGATCAGCTCCTAAAGAATCCGGACCGGCGGTTCATCTACGTGGAGACGGCGTTCTTCTACCGCTGGTGGAGGCAGCAGAGTGTCACCACGCAGCAGGTGGTCCGACGGCTCGTTAACGAAGGTACAGACGTCAACGCTGTGTCACACTGTTTCACTCCATGACCTGGAATAACCTGGAATAACCTGGAATAACCCGGTCCACACTGGCACGCTGTCGTCCACCAGGCCGGCTGGAGTTTGTGAATGGTGGCTGGTGCATGAGTGACGAGGCCACCACCCACTACAGTGCTGTCATCGACCAGATGACCATGGGCCTCCGGTTCCTCAATGACACCTTTGGACCTTGTGGTCGTCCCCGGGTCGCCTGGCACATTGACCCGTTTGGCCACGCCCGTGAACACGCCTCCATGTTTGCGCAGGTAGCGAGTCTGATGAAACTGTGGACACAGCTTTTATTTTGGCTGCTGGGGGCAGCTGTGCCGAGTGTCCGCTGGCTTTTTCTTCTCTGCGTATTGTTGTGGTTGCTGATAAGTGGAATTTGTGGGAGAACATAATGTAAAGATACATAACAGTGTCACATGACCAAGGACGTTTCGTCCCGGTCCAGATGGGCTACGATGGCTTCTTCTTTGGTCGTCTGGACTACCAGGACCGCACCCGCAGGATGATGGCGAAGGAGCAGGAGCTTCTTTGGAGGGCGTCGGACAGCCTCACGCCCCCAACGGCAGACCTTTTCACTGGTACGCAGAGATGACTCGGGTGTTTGTCCAGATGCCACAAGGGGGCGGCGTTCACGGCATTGCTGTATCCCTTTGTACAGGCATCCTCCCTAATGGGTACAACCCCCCCGCGGGCTTCTGCTGGGACCAGCTCTGTGACGACCCACCAATTAGAGACGACCCTGAGCTGGAGGACTACAACGTCCCTGACGTCGTCAAGCGCTTCCTCGCCATCGCAAACAATCAGGTCAGACTCTCACAAGGACCATGAATGCACCATGACTCACACTGTACACCAGAAGTTTTTCAAAGTGTGGTCCTGTGGGTCCTAGAGGGTCTTCCAAGTGTTTTAGAGAGTATATTAGGGTCCCCAGTCCTAGCGGGTCTGAGAAGCAATTCCAGGAGTTCTGACCATTTCTCATTTGTTCACGAATGTGAACAAATGAGAAATGGTTAAGGTCCAGTTTTACATAAGAAGTTGAGTGCGTGAAGGTGTGTCAGTCTTCTTCATCTGCCTCCTCATCTTCCTCCTTGCAGGCTCTGGTGTACAGGACCAACCACATCATCATGACAATGGGCTCAGACTTCCAATATGAGAATGCCAACCTTTGGTACAAGAACCTGGACAAACTGATCCGCTATGTCAACGCGCTGCAGGCCAACGGCAGCTCGGTCAACGTACTGTACTCCACGCCTTCGTGTTATCTTCAGGAGCTGCACAGAGCCAACCTTACCTGGTAGAAGCAGCCACACAAACTATCATCAGACAGGAACAGGGGAGAACTTTGTTCATTTTTGTGGAACTTTTCTCCTCAGGACTTTGAAAACAGACGATTTCTTCCCGTATGCAGACGATTCTCATGATTTCTGGACTGGCTACTTTAGCAGCAGGCCAGCTCTGAAGCGCTACGAGAGGCAGAGCAACAGCAACCTGCAGGTCTTCAGAGCGTCACCTCCAAGACAAACTTGACATGCTAGAATTTAGCACGTTACCATGAAGCTAACATGTCAAAAATTAGCATGGCAGCATGTATCCTGACCCTTAAGAACATTGCCCGGCCTTCTGGGATCTCGCGTTGTCATTCTTTACTCTGGTTCTTCCTCTGGTGCAGGTGTGTAGCCGGCTGGAGGTTCTCAGCGGTCCAGAGTCCAGAAGAGGAACCTTCGGGGAGGGAGACAGTGGCACCCTAAGTGAGCTTTAAAACGTCCCCATGCGGGTCACGTTCATCCCTCAGTGTCACCAACAAGAGGAACTCAAATGTCTCCTGCAGTTTAAACCTGATATATTTATCTGGAGTCATATGAACAACGTCTCTGTGCTTCTAATGCCAGATACAAAAGGGGAGGGGCTTAATGGCTATGTTTGTCAGAGCAGCCTGCAGCTCATTGGCTGGATTGCTGTCACATGATCGTTCATCTCTCTGCTTACACACAGCTGATTCTGCTATTTTGATGGATCATTTATGTGCTGTGTCCTGTGCTGCTCTGACTTTAGGTGTGTTTGGTGGCTGATGGTGTGATTGTGTCTCACTTTCAAAATGTCACGTGACCCCGTGGTGGGTTCTGCCACTGGGATGGTTGTCATGGTGATTGACAGTTACTTCTGCTGCAGAGGAGGCCATGGCAGTGGCGCAGCATCATGATGCGGTGTCGGGCACTGAGAAACAGCACGTGGCCAATGACTACGCCCGGCGACTGGCCAATGGCTGGAAACGGTGCCAGGTATCCACCGCCCCGCCCCTTAGCAAATGCGTTACACGTCCACAACAAACATGAGTCATTGAATGCACCTCCCAGTGCGTTACATCGTAAACATGCATGATGGAGGTGACGTCACATCTGTGATGCCTTCAGGTTCTGGTGAGTAACAGTCTGGCTGCTCTCAGCGGATCTTCAGCTAAACGGAGCTTCTGCGACAGTCTCAACATCAGCGTGTGTGTCCAGACCGAGTCCAGCCAGAAGGTGACACACACACACTGAGGAATGGGACATGAGGCTGTTAACGAAGCCCAGTTAATCATGTTCATCTGTGTTTCTATTGATTATTGATGATGTCAGGCACATGTAGGTCAGCATGACCTTGTGACTTTGCATACTCCCCTTCAGTTCTCCGTTAACGTGTTCAATTCGCTGGCTCGAGCCATCCGCTGGCCCGTCAGACTCCCAGTGAACGGATCGGCGTACGCCGTAACTGATGCCAGCGGAAAACCCGTCGACTGCACGGTCAGTGTGTGTGTGTGTGTGTGTGTGTGTGTGTGTGTGTGTGGGGCTGCATTGGTTTGGTTGGTTTACATGTCTGTGTTTGTGTACTCCGGCACCCCCCTGTGACTGTTGCAGGTACTTCCTGTGTCCAGAGCCACTCAGGAGGTGAGGAAGGGGCGGGGCTTTGCTGTTGGCGAGCTGGTCTTCCAGGTCCACGCACCTCCCCTTGGCTACAGCACCTACTCGGTATCCCTCCTTCAGGACGGCGCTCTGCCTGCTACCGTTCAGCGCCGCACACCCGCCTCCATCCGCAACAAGGTAGAACAATCCCATCATGCTTTGCAGGAACAAGACCATCAGAACATCACGCTGTTAATGTGAAGGAAAGTCAGATACTGATTGGCTGGTCAGTGATGATGATAAGGCTAACCTGACATCTCTGCATTCGTATGCCGCAGTACCTTCAGGTGACCTTTGACCCTGACACTGGCCTGCTGAGCAGTCTCACCAACTTAGAGAGCAAGCGGACCATTGAGCTGAAGCAGAACTTTTACTGGTGAGACCATGATGGAACCCGTCTAACAGAACCATCATCATGCAGCGGCAGCTACCTCACAACATGATTATGGTGTGTGCGTGTGTGTGCGCATGCATGTGTGCGCGCAGGTACAATGCCAGCGATGGTAACAACTCCAATAGTAACCAGCCGTCAGGTGCCTACATCTTCAGACCAAACTCGTCCACACCGTTCCTGATCAGCGCAATGGCCCAGACGGAGAGCGTGCAGGTAACCAGCCGCCATGTTGGCCTGGCAATGCTCATCACAGGTCAAAGGCCAGATTTGAGCTTAGAAATGCTCATGTAATCAGAGACATTCCTGAGGATTCTAACCAATGAGAAGCAGCTCTGCTTCCATTCATGTCCATAGTGGAAATGAATTTCCGATCATCAATAATCAATATGGGCCTGTTAAAGCACTGACATAGATGTTGGTGTCCTGGCAGACGGGGCCGGTCCAGGAGGTCAGGCAGCACTTCTCCAGCTGGGTATCTCAGGTGGTTCGTCTCTATGCTGACAGCAGAACTCTGGAGCTGGAGTGGACCGTCGGACCAATTCCCATAGAGTGAGATTGCACACACTGATGTGCCTGCGTGCTTGTTTGTGTGTGTGTGTGTGTGTATCATGACCTCTGACCTGTGATGCAGTGATGACCTGGGGAAGGAGGTGATCACTCGCTTCGACACCAACATCGAGTCTTCTGAACTGTTCTTCACCGACTCCAATGGCAGAGAGATGCTGCAGAGAAAGTAAGATGGACAACGCTCATGTAATCAGCGCTAACGCTCTATGCTAGCAATGTATGCTAGCAACATATGCTGGCAGTGTATGCTAGCGGAATATGCTAGTGATGTATGCTAGCGATGTATGCCGGCAGTGTATGCTCCCTCTGTGACCACCAGCTGACCCTGTAGACTCTAGCTGCCACCCTGCTGTTGCTCTGCGGTTGCAGGAAGGACTTCCGGCCTTCGTGGCGTCTGAAGCAGTCGGAGCCGGTTGCAGGAAACTACTTCCCAGTCAACTCCAGAGTATTCATCAAGGTGAAACATTACATCCAGGAAAATGCGGCGCTGCTTCAGACACAGTGTTGGTAGTTGAGTAAGTGTGTGTGTGTGTGTGTGATGTCAGGACGACACGGACCAGCTCACCGTGGTTACGGATCGATCTCAGGGAGGAGGCAGCCTCAGGAACGGTTCTCTGGAGATCATGGTCAGTCATGCACGCACACACGCACACACACAAGCACACAAGCACACACACGTTTGACTCCTCCCCCTCAGCTCCACCGCAGGCTGTTGTACGACGACGTTCGTGGCGTTGGTGAGCCACTCAACGAGACCTCCAACATCTTTCCGGAGGGGCTAATGGTCCGCGGCCGCCTGCTGCTGTCACTGGAGAGCCCGGCCAGCGCTGCCGACACACACCGCCCCCTGGCACAGGAGATGGTACTGCAGCCACTCCTGACGTTCACAGACGGAGATCTGCACCCAAACACACGGCTCGAGGTGAGACGCAATGGCGGCAGTGACCAGATCTGCTCACCTTTACTGTTCGTACTTTTTCAAATTATATTTTATTAGCTTTAAATTATATACAACAAAAACACAAAAAGCACAATGTGTAATTGTTCATGTATGTACATGTGCATACACAAAAGAAGAAAAGAAAAAAATCTATATAAATGTCGCATCCATATAATCTCATTTAACAGAAATAGGGGAAAAAAGAAAGGACTTGGTGGGACCTTTTCAAGGTGGGTCCAGAATGGAGATCAGGTCTCACTGAGAGATGGGAGCAAATACAGAGACAAAGATACTTCAGGTTTAAGGCAACTTGAGTAGCAGCTCCCCCCCTCCCGACTAACAAGATGGTCTCCGCTATGTGTAGCCTTTAATCCCATGAGGCCTTCAGGGTACAGCTGTGTACCCGCCGGAGAATCTCCCCCTTAATGTGGAGGAAATGCATCAGCAGAATGAGTTCACTGGGCCGGTTCTGTCCAGGCCTGATGTCCGGTGGACTGGACTGGCGGGTCCTTCAGCTGCTCTGCTGCCAAATTGGGTCGCCATTAAATGGCAGCTGCTGTCAGTCACAGCAGGGGGCCAGTTATGCCAGTTAAGGCATTCACATTGAAAGTGTGTGTAAGTGTGTGTGTGTGTGTGTGTGTGTGTGTGTGTGTGTGTGTGTGTGTGTGTGTGTGTGTGTGTGTGTGTGTGTGTGTGTGTGTGTGTGTGTGTGTGTAGTTCTCCGGGCTGCAGGCTGCGCTGCCCCCTGCTGTCCACCTGCTGACACTGACTCAGTGGGACAAGGATGCGGTACTGATGAGACTGGAGCACCAGTTCCAGAGCTGGGAGAGTGAAGAGAATTCACGACCCGTCACCGTCAACCTGCAGGTCAGACAGGCGCACACACACACACACACACACACACACGCTGGAGATCATTGGTCCATAATCAATGCAGAGACGGAGGGAAACTAACACTAATTATTTGAGGTGTTTTCATACAGCAGATGAACATTCACTCACCTCAGCTGTTCTTCACCTGACTGTGCAGAAGCTGTTTTCCACCATGGAGGTGGTGGGCGTGTCTGAACTGAACCTGTCAGCCAATCAGTGGAAAGATGAGATGACACGTTTTCACTGGACACCACAAACAGGTACAGATGCCTTCATCACGTCTCAACAGTAACAGATGAAGAGAATTCAGATCACAGGTCGTACAGCCGCTCAATCGAGGGTACAGGTGCAGGCATGTAATACGGGTGCGTAATGGAGGGTAGGGTGCTGAGGGTGTCGCAGTGTAAACAGTTTGGTATCAGAAGTGATCTTCTAGGACTTCTTGTCCAGTTAAAAAACTGACAAATCAATGAAAACCTCACATCGATGTCTCAGGTGATGATCTGCCGCTGAAAAAGTTGGAGGACGTCTCTGAGTGGGAGGTGACCTTGAGGCCGATGGAGATCCGAACCTTCCTGCTTAGACTCGTCCACAGATAGCTGAGGATGAAGGTCGTAAGGAGGTCGTGTTCCCGGTCTGAACCGAGGCTGCGGATGAAGACTTGAACTCACCGTTGATACTTGACCTCTGGTGAACCTGACAGCAGTAGCTGTGCACTATTCAGTGTTTTTGTTATGACCTATGTGACCTTTGACCTTCTGCTAATGTCTGTACATACTTGAGTTTGTGCTGATCATATTAAAGTCTTGCTAAATTGTTTGTCAAGCGACTCAGCAGTTTTCAGTCTTTAGTTTATCCTGAACATGGCTCATAGCGTTGCTTGTTGAGAAGAGTTATGGCTCATAACTCCTCTTCTAAACAAGCGACGCTAACAAACTGTGCTAACATCACTGGGGTGAGACAACACACACACACACCAGTTGAACGTAGAACTTTATTCGACTGTGACAACAGTCATAAAAAAAACAACCTGAAGCTGAATGGTTGTCGTGGCGGCGTCCGGGATTAACAGATGACTTGCAGGTGAAGGTCACTGCGCTTCTTCTTTGCTACTCTGATCCAGGTCGTGAGAGTAGCAACAGCCGTCTCCATGGACACACGTGCCCTGAAACAAAGACCCACGAGTCAACATCTGAGGCACTGTAACAGTCTCTCCCTCGCCAAGCTCCGCCCCTTCACATGCCATCAACATGGTGGTTTGTGTGCATCTGCTGGAAACCCGTCTGTCTGTCTGAGGGTGAACCCACCTGTCTGAACTTCTTACACGAGAAGTTCTTCAGCTGAGAGGAACTGCTGAACTGGTTCTTCCTCTTGTTCTGGAACTTCTTCCTCTTGTCCTGAAGCGCATCAGATAAACCTCCTCTGGAAAGATAGAGGGATGAAGAGATGGAGGACTGCAGGGTGTGTGTGTGTGTGTGTGTGTGTGTGTGTGTGTGTCTGCGTGTGAGTCATTACCCAGCCTTGGCGCGGGCTTTCGGTCCCCAGAAGGCCTGAGGGTTCTCCTGGAACCGGGTCATGTGGCGTTTACGGGACTGTGGGTTGGCGTCCTCCCTCACAATGAAACACGCCTCCAGGCTGTAAGCGCGCGCGCGCACACGCGCACACACACACAAAATTATCAAAAGGGGGTCTTGGGTCCAGGTGGGGTCTCAGGTCTGGGTCGGGCTCTCACCTGGGCTCCCTGGACAGGATCTTGAAGGCGGGGCTTGTCTCCGACAGCTTCTCTTTCTTCACTGGACTGATCTTCTCCTGCAGCAAAGATACAAACGTCTTCAGCTTGGTCATGATGTTTGATGACATCATGATGTGGGAGGAGTCAGGTTTACCCAGCAGCGCATTATGTCCCAGATGGCTGCAGGGGCAGCATCCGTTTTGATGGCGTTCTTGCAGGCGTGCGAGAGGGAGACCTTGTAACCAGCGTGAAGGAGTGCCGACCTGCAGACGGGGAAGCAGCGACAGAGTGTGAGAGTGATTGAGAGTGAGTGAGTGAGTGAGTGAGAGAGTGTGAGAGAGTGTGAATGGGTTCAGAGAGATACGCTGTGCATATCTATACATGATATTTATGTCAATGTGTGTGTGTGTGTATACCTGAACTGCAGTAGGGGGGGGGTGTTGCAGTGGAGCGTGCTGCTCAGACTGTCCACGGTGTAGTAAAGAGGAACATCCTCCAGCTCCTGAGCCAATCAGACGGTACAACACCTGGTCAATGATGGTTGTGTTCTCTTACTGGCTACAAGTGTCACCTGATGAGAAGCGAGTCCTGTCATTGGCCAGAACGCGAGGACATGTATACCTCTGTCACCATGCTCAGCATCCCCTCGATGCGTTTGGACGTCCTGAAGCGGGTCGGATTTCCCGACACGGCGGATAGAACCTTCTGGACAAACGCCATGTCATGAATGGGCTCTGCCCAGATTGGCCCGCCCAGCTAGGGAGAGAACATGGACACACACACACGTGAGCAAGGTTCAGCTTCATCACAGTGAGGACACTGAGGCTGTGTGTGTGTGTGTGTGTGTGTGTGTGTGTGTGTGTGTGTGTGTGTGTGTGAGTGAGTGAGTGAGTGTGTGTGACAGACAGACAGACAGAGAGAGAGAGAGAGAGAGAGACCTGATGTCTCTGTCCACAGTGCTCACACTCGGGTCCAATCGGTGGTCCAATGGCTGCAGAGTATTTCATGCTGAAATCACATCAGAGACATTGATACACCATCACACACCATCGTCATAGCAACTGAGCCAATCATCCACCCAAACAGATCCAGGAAGTGTGTTCACGTCTTACTGTTTCCCATTGGCTGTCCTTCTGCCCATCCTCTGCAGGTGGAAGGAGCCACAGCCCACACAGGAGAAGACCAGAGCCTGCTTACTGCACACACACATACACACACCGTGTGTGAGAAAGAGAGAGAGAGAGAGAGAGAGAGAGAGAGAGTGAGTGTGTGTGTGTGTGTGTGTGTGTGTGTGGGGAGGTTATGTGTGTACCTGGCTGAGTCCTTCACCTT
>CAAKHG010012296.1:8048-38746 GCA_901007715.1 Dactylopterus volitans | reverse complement strand
TTGTAAATTAGCGTCGTCCCTCAAAAAAAAAAAAAAAAAAAGAAAGAAAGAAAAGCCCAGCCTGTTTCGGCAGCTCTGCCCTCGGCTCTTCACGGCGAAACGGGTGAGAGGGTAACGCAGTAAAAGGATTGATTTACCATAAAAATGACCGCGGGCCGGTGGGAAAATGAGGAGTGAAACACAGAAAGAGGGATTCAGCAGGAGCCGCGTTCTCCAGATTTGAACAGGTGCACAACGTGGAGTGTAGGGAGTAAAAGTGGTAGGACTAGAATAAAAATAAAGGGTTTAAAAAAAAAAAAAAAAAGGCATCATGAGTGAACGCGCAGAGGCTGGCTTCATTTCTGGTTCCACATTTATCACGTGATAGCTGGGAAAGAACATTTATTTTTGCCAGAGGACAAAGCTGCTGCATTAATGCTTGAATGTTCTGGATTTTTTTTTTTTTTTTTCTTTTCTTTTTGCACCCCGGCAGCTTTCTGGGCGTGAAGGATGCAGGCCTGCGGCGCTGCGCACGACATGCTGCCGAGCAGATTCCGCGCTTGCACGACTGAATTCTGACACCAAACACTTCACAATAAAGCCTTCGCTCCCTGCGTGTGCACGCTGCACGTCAGTCACCGCCAAACGCTCTCGTGCCAGCAAAAAGGCCCAGGTTTGCGCGTCTCTATCCCCGGACACAGTCGATGCTAATTCATATCGAATAGGATGAAAATTCTCAGGAGGGAGGCGAAGTCGGGCGTCGGCGTCTCAGTCTCGACAGCGCGTGCGCCGCGCGCCCGCTGCCCGTTAGCGGCGTGGACGCGTGAGTGCGCCATTAATATTCCGGCCGTCCTCTCAGGCTTTTCCTCGGGAGGCAAAGTTTGTATTAAATGCTTCTTCCGCATCCCCACCGGAGCACTTTGATGTGCGCGCTGTGCTTTATCTTATCGCGGGCGCGTCTCTCTCCCCTCTGTGGCCGCTACAATTAATTCTCTGACAACACCATTACGCCACCAGGCGCATGCTGGCTGGTGTGTGTGTGTGTGTGTGTGCGCTTGTGCATCAGATATCCCTCATTTTGTGGGGAGTTGCATTTATTTACATGGTCACATTTTTTTGGGGGGTGGTGGGTGGGGGGGGGTTACCTGCCTCTTGGGGACACAAAAAAAACAGAGTCACCACGTTGTTAAACTTCCAGCGTTCGGATGAAGACTTGGTTTAAGATGAAGAGTGTGTGTCGGCCTCCAGGAAATGATTGTTAAGTCAATGCAGCGTCCTTTGAAGTGATAGAAACACGACAGCGTGTGTGTGTGTGTCTGTGTGTGTGCGTGCGTGCGTGCGTGCGTGTGAGGGAATTCACACACTCGCAGGAAAGAGCAAATGGCGTGCAAAAGCAATATTTTTCCACTGCGTATAATTCTTTTGAAGATAATTCATCTCCACTTTCAAGGTGTGACAAACTGGATTGTTTCCCCGTTCTGCGTTTTCTGAGACAAATTCAAAATTAATTCCCAGGCGCCGCCGTGCGGGCCTTTGACTCGTGGCTGATTTCATTAGGGGTTGCGTGGCGGAGATGCAAAAAAAAAAAAAAAAAAATATCAGGATGCAATGGAAAAAGTAGCGCGTCATTTTGCGGACACAGCGGCTGCTGAACGACGCGTTCAAAGGGAGTTTACCAGGGTTTGACATTCACCAGTGAAACAATATTATGCAGATTTATCCATTTCATTGTTGGACCCTTTGGCACCTCCATTATGACAAATGCTTGTGGTGGACGTTGTTATTTAAAGTCAGAGATAGATATCCCGCAGATTCCTGCATGGCATACTAAATTATAGACAGAAAATGGAAAAAAAATAAATAAAAAATACTGACACTTGGATTTGACTATCGCTCACTGGCTGTTAATTAAACTGCAGACTGTTTCTGTAATCAACATGGTTTCGCCAGTGTTCGTTTTAAATTGAAGTGTGGAGATGGTTTTGATTGCTTTTAATTGTTGCGAAGATTTGTGAACCCTGGGAGGCAGAATTTGGGCACGTTCACCTCTGTCTTTGTTTATTAATGGTGGCAAGATTTTTCACACTAATCGTCATGAAATAAAGTGCTTCTGTCTGGTTTTCATGCTGCTCCTTTTTATTACTATTATTATTCATTTATTTATCTTTTCGCTGTCAGCAGCCACTGAGCCGGAGTCACGCAGAGCTGAATCATAAAAGCAACGCTCGCGGAGGACTTTTCTTCGTGCTGGAGTTGAGGTTCCATGGCCGTCATAGTCAAGCCAGTCTTATTTATGTCACATTTCCTCAGTGGGCTTTACAGTCTGGACAGTCAGCAGCCCCCTCTTTCCTTGGACCCTCTGAGTGAGGAGAAACGCCACTAAAAACAAAAAAAAAAAGGGAGAAGAAACCTCAGGAAGAGCCACAGAGGAGGAGGATCCCCCTTGCAGGACGGGCAGACGACCAATAGATGTCACATATACAGAGATCAGACAGAAAAAATAAAATATGATCTGGATGACAGTTTAAGTAACTTGAGGCATCGTCATGCAGCGCCGCCGCCACTACACGACTTCCTCGCCACTGTGGCGACCTGCAAGAGGGCCGGGCGACCTACAGAGGATTTCAGACACGTGTGGAAAGTGAAACATGGACGAGTGATGATCCAGGCAGGACAGTCTGGAGGAGAAACCACTGCCAACCTCCTCAGAGGAGAGGCAAGTCTGGAGGGTGAAGTTCATCCGCAGCAGGCGATGGTCCGACAGAGGGGAGCCACGCAGACAGACAGGCAGAGAGACGGACAGACAGACAGCGAGAGAGAAAGACAGAGAGAGAGCGCAAACAACGGACAGAGAGAGCACAGTAGCAGCTCAGTGGAACAAGAGCAGGGTTTAGGGTTAGAGAGGAGTGAGGTGCAGGGTTTAGGGTCAGGTGAAGGGTTTAGGGTCAGGGATGGTTTAGGGTTAGAGAAGAGTTAGAGAAGAGTTAGGTGAAGGGTTTAGGGTCAGGTGAAGGGTTTAGGGTTAGGGATGGTTTAAGGTTAGAGAGGAGGTAGAGGATTTAGGTGAAGGGTTTAGGGTTAGGGATGGTTTAGGGTAGGGTGAGGGGTTTAGGGTTAGGGATGGTTTAGGGTTAGAGAGGAGGTAGAGGAGTTAGGTGAAGGGTTTAGGGTTAGGGTCAGGTGAATGGTTAGGGTTAGGGATTGTTTAGGGTTAGAGAGGAGTGAGGTGAGTGGGTTCGGGATGGTTTAGGGTCAGTTGAAGGGTTTAGGGTTAGGGATGACTTGGGGTTAGGTAAAGGGTCTAGGGTTCGGGATGGTTTAGGGTCAGGTGAAGGGGTTTAGGGTTCGGGATGGTTTAGGTTTTTGGTCAGGTGAAGGGTTTAGGGTTCGGGTTAGGTCATGTAAGTTCTGGATCTAAAGGTATTTGCTGGCGTCTCACCTGATTCGCTGGACATCAGTTCTTCCCCTTGATTTCGGTTCCTTCACTCAGACTTTGACTTGCCAGTGACGAGATTATTGGACGGATTTGGGGGGAAAAAAACATGCATGTTTCCTTTCTCATTCGTGCTTCAGTCTGTCTGGGAGGACTTTCGGGTGTTTTTCTTTCGATTACATAAAAAGGTTAATGAGACAATCAGAGTCAGTCCGGCTTGTTTGTTTGTTTGCTTGTTTTTGTTTGTTTCTGTCGTCCGCGGATGACAAAGCAAAGGCGCCGGGAGCGTTTCGGCGTCTCGGTGGCCGCCCGTGACTGCGAGCTCTCCTATAATTAACGGCGCACCGCTAATATAAGTAAAGCAGCTCTGACGCACAGTCGTAACTGACGTCACGCGCCGTTTGTTTGGGTGGTCCTGCAGGAGAGGAGCCTCCCGCCCGCAGACCGGAGTGTGGCGGCGCTGCGCTCCCGACCACCGCTCCGGCACAAGCGCGCATCCGCGAGGCTTTTTTTTAAATTTAATTTTATTTTGAATTTAAAGTAATTTTAAAGTAATTTTGGGAGTTTTTCTTCCTCCTTTTTCTTCATCTTTGACCTTGATTTGAGCGAGCTCAGCGCCTACCGGGGTTTGAAGTTGTATCAGTTTTGAGCCAGGTAAGGATTTCAATTTTATTTTTTATTTTTTTATTTTTTGGCCGGACACGTGGCCATGACAGCAGATCCAGTTGATCCCAGTTGACGTTTGATGCAAAAATAAAAGCGCTTCCCTGCGTCCAGAGAGGCGTTGCAGCGAAATAACGACCGATGACCGCGTTCGGGCGCCGAATCTGAACGTCGCGCAACTGAATCGAAGGTTTCATCCACATCGTCCAAACGCTTTGAAAGATCTGAGCCGAATCGCGATCATTTCACACCGCGCGCGAACGTGCTCGTCCTTCGGGACCCGGGCGGTGGACGTGAACACGCAGCCTCGCGCCGTTTGACGCTGCATGCAATGAAAAGTTAATAATGGAAGTTTGGTGTGGTTTTTTTCGCGAAGCTTCGTGAGAGCAGCGTTATGCGTCTCATCGGTTCTCACGAGACTGAGCTGACTGACTGACTGACTGACTGACAGGCGGCGGCAGCAGCAGCAGCGTTTCCTTTGTCACCCGCGTCAGTTTATTATTGCACAATCATTCTTGGACTCTTCGAAACGCAGCGATTCCTGGCAGCCGTAACGCGTGCGCAACGCGTGCGCCCTAACGCGTGCGTAACGCGCGGACTGACGCGCGTCGCGCTTTTACGCGCGGGATGCTGCTCTTTTTTTTTTTTTAATTCGGTTTTTTAAAATGAAACTGGTCGTTCAAACATGCTGACACGTATCTTTGTTAATAATCTAACTGAGCTTTTTGAGGAGCCATTCAGACGCAATTAGATGGTGAAACTGTTGTTTTTTTTAATATTTTCACAAGCAAAAAGCTTGTGGTGCAGCAGCTTTTAGCCAAAGGCTTATGTCAGAGTCCGTTTCCCTCTATGTCTTGTATTTCCATGTGCTCTCTCTCTCTCTCTCTCTCTCTCTTTCTCTCTTGCACACACACATGCACATGCAGACACACACAAACAAAGCAAGCAGAAAGTGCAAATGTCCAAAAAAAAGAAAAGAAAATGAACGGGCATGTAGAGAGAGCCAACTGAAGAGAGAAAGTTTTGTTACAAATGTGACACAAATGTGGTGATACTGGACCTTTTTTTTTTTTTTTTTACTGTTTTTCCTGTCATGTCGGTGGCAGGATGGAACTTCAGGCTCCTGAAATATCAGCGATGCAGCTGACCGCCGGAATGGCACATCAGGGTGTGTTTGAGGTGCATCTCTCTGCCACCTTGTTTATTGACCCTTACGTCATCCATTGATCTCGGCCCGTCAGTCTCCACCTGACTTTAACTGCTGAAGCAGAATGGAAACATGTGGAAATTGACGATCTGATCACATGAGCAGATCAAGGGCAGGTTTAGGTGTTAGTCATCGTCTTTGAGTCGGAAAACGCACAAATGTGAGTGGCACTCAGGCGAGGGTATGGCAGATCCGTACACAGTCGGGAAGTAAACTGCAGCATATGACTGACTTTTTGGTTTATCCGCCCGTTCATTCATCCAAATCCAGGAAATGCATAAAACTCCTGCATGCGGTAGCTTGAAATGCACAAATTAAAAACAAATGAATCAATAACTGGATGGATGCCACTGGCAAACTGCTCTGTTTTCAGATGGCGCTGCTAGACGAAGACGTCACTTTCCAGTCAAGCATTCCCGCCTCGCTCGACATCACGGTGGCTGTGGTCTACTCGGTTTTTGGTGAGTAAAGCCGGCCGCAAATCAAACACGCCCGGAGTTAATCACACCAATATTGCAGCTTTTTTTGCCCCCCCCTGCCGTTTCTGCGTCAGTAACTATCAGTGCGCTCTTGCGTCTCTGATCATGTCACAAAATGATGTTTTTGCGATTCACCTCACCTGTAGACAGCGCCCATTCATGCTTCTATTGGATGTATGACTTATTTTGCCCAGGCGAAGATGAACGTGCAGTCGCCATAAGGGCCCAGCGAGCGGTTCCGCGCTGCAGCCGCTCATGTGCGATTTCTGCCTCCAGCGGATGGGATTTCTGATAAAGAACCTGAAAAATAATCATAGCCAGGTTAACTTTCATCTCAGGATTCGATCTTGGCCACATGACTGGAGGATCTCTCATGTAGTCACGTGCAACATACCTTTAAAGGGAAACTACAAAGCCCTACCGTTCATATACAGTGATTGTTTCTCTCGGGGCCCATTTTGTGAACGCTCTCGAGTACAGATAATGATTTGAACTCTCTGCTTTAAATATTACAATAGATTAAGCATTATCTTGAGGTCATGTGTTTCAATGCAGATGTGCATTTAAGGGGTTGCTCGTCATGGTATATGCCAGTGTGTGTGTGTGTGTGTGTGTGTGTGCGTGTGAGAAGCTTGAGTTCTGTTTAAGTCTCAGGTTGTCACTCAAATGGGGTACTTTTTAATGGTGCTAACAAGCTAGCACCTCACAATCAAACTTTATGTAGAGAGCCTATAATCTGCACAATCTGCTCCTCCACTTCCTCTCGCTGACTTCCGGTATTTTTGCTTAGAGTAGCTGTCAATCGTTAGGGTGCAGCCCCTTTTTTTTTAGAATACAAATTAAAACAAACTTTTAAGAAGAAAATAAACATTTGAACATACATCAGTGTAGCACGGACACCCAGAATGTCAGAGATCCCATTTCTGAGAAATTTATATCCTGAGCATGCAGGACTTCATGATTCATACTGTGGGTGCGATAAAGATCTCCTGGCTTCGTTGTTGAGGAGCCGTCATGTCGTCAGGTTTATATGCAGTACGTCTCTGCTACATGCTCCAAACCAATAGAAGGCAACATTTTACCAGACCTTACAACGCAGCGGGGGAAGCACAAGTCTTGGAAGAGCTGTGGCATTTATCTTTGCCCACAAATGTTGCACGACAACGTGCGGCTTCGTGCTCAGTCGCCGTTTTCAAACAGCTGCCCGCGCGGACGGCGGCGATTTGAAAACGATCTCCGCGCACACGAGACCGCAGGAAACTCCCCAAGAGCTGTAGTACACACGCCGGGCCCGTAGTTGGCGGTGTGATGAACCGAAACACGCGCAGGCGTAGAGACGCTTCTACGAGCACACCGGCGTGTGCGTGGACAGTGATGAGGTGCAATTGTTGCCTCGAGTGGCTCTTAAGTATAAGGCAGGTAAATCCCAGGAAAACGCAGACTGGGAGTCATGCGGGTCGAAATATGAGGACATATTTGATGCCTATTTAGACGAATAGTGAAACCAATATTAGTAAACTTAATATTTCTACTACTATTTAATGTTACTTCTTAATATTACTTAATAGTCAGTGCACACGACCATTTTCAACAAGTTTTTGTTTTTCCCCGTCTGCGTAGTGACGGAGACGGAGGTGTTTTGAAACCTCCACTCCTGGAGCCCGTCTTCGTATCGCCCTGTTTTCGGCCGCTGCAAACGCTGATCTGGTGTAGACGAGACAGCCACGGCGCAACGAAAGTTTTTTCGTTTTCACCTGAAAACGTTGTCGTGTGAACGGGTGCCTGGTTTCATTTTAACAGTGAAGCGACACGGAAATAAAAAGGTCTAAAGCTTATTTAAGACACAATCTCTTGACAGGTAACATTTCAATGAGATACGGACTTTTTTTTTATGACTATTGCATCTCAGTTTTAACTGTTCGACTGGCAGATTCGTTCACCTGACCACACTGTTCCTTGCTTGCAAACGGTGAAATGATCTGCCAATGGAGAACGTGAAAACAGAGTGATGTAGAAGTCTCAAAAACCCGTCTGCATGTCTCACTGGAATGATACTTCGAAGGCGATTGCGTCTTACATAAGCAAAAGCAGAAACCATTTCTGACATTTGCACCTTAATCCACTTGTGGCGTACAAAATCGGCACTGGCTCACAGCCGGGGGGGCTTTGTTCTGTTTTTTTTTTTTTTTTTTTTTTCCCTGCAGGAGTATGTTCACTGTTTGGCAACAGCACGCTGCTGTATGTCTCCTACAAGAAAAAGCACCTCCTGAAGCCTGCGGAGTACTTCATCATCAACCTCGCCGTTAGCGACTTGGGCCTGACTCTGTCCCTCTACCCTATGGCGATAACGTCCAGCTTCTACCACAGGTAGACGAAGTGCAACCCGTTTGTTCTCAGCCGAGCCGCGGCGTACGCGGGCCGCGGCGCACGCGAGCCGCAGGCGCGCTCAGACTTTATATGCAGGATCGGTGTTGTTGGTTGGCAGAATTCCCCGTGAGTTCACGGAAACCTCATGCTAATGCTCTTCTCTCTTCCCTTTCCTCCCTCCTCCTCCTCCTCCTCCTCTCATTGATCCATTTCTCTGCCTCGTGTTCTTCCCTCGCTTTCTCACACCCCTTCCCCCTCCCACGCAGATGGCTATATGGGAAAACAGTGTGCTCCATATATGCTTTTTGTGGCATGCTGTTTGGCATCTGCAGTCTGACCACTCTAACCCTGCTAAGCATGGTGTGCTTTGTCAAAGTGTGTTATCCACTCTATGGTAAGTTTCCCCCAAAGAAGCTAGTTTTGGCCCAGTGAAATGACGGCGGATTAGCCATAGCATCCCTAAGTGGCTGATTGTTGATTTATCTGTGGAGAGAAACGAAGTGATAATCCCTCCTTGAAGCGCTGCACATTAGCCTCTCTTTGATGACTGACAAGCCCGGAGGCTGCGCTCGATAAGTTTTACTTGTGATGTTCCGTTAATGCCGCGCAATGGCGGCTTCTACTTGACCTCCGGTAGATGTGCTTTCGGAGACGTTGCCACTACTGGCTTTCATTTTGTAGAAGTTAAACACCGTTCCCTGCAAAGCCAAAACGACTGTGATTTAACAGTTTGATCAAGTGATGCACTCGATCCCTCCGGTGCGGACAAGCGGCAAATTTCGATTGTAATTTTAGAGAGGTGCGATGTTTCATCCCCCCGTATCTTCGCAGAAGCACCGATTTCATTAAAACTGGCTGAAAAACATCAACATAAAATCGCCTCTCTCTGCTTCTGAGGACACTTACTGTACCTGCTGCTGCAGCCCAAGAACGTTTGTAGCTGCCTAACTCGAGCTTGCCTGACCATTATCAATCCAGATTACACTCGCTATTCCTTCAGCATCTGACCTACATTACACACAGGTTAGATACAACACTATGACCACCTGCCCGGTATTGCACAGGTCCCCCTTTTGCAGCGAGGTCTGGACTCCACAAGACCGATGAAGGTGTGCTGTGGTATCTGACCCCAAGATGTTGGCGGCAGATCCTTTGAGTCCCGTAAGATGCGAGGTGGAGCCTCCGCGGGCCGCAGCTGTGTGTCCAGCACATCCCACAGATGCGCAATTGGACTGAGATTTTGGGAATTTGGAGGCCAGGTCAACACCTTGAGCTTGGTGTGTTCCTCAGGCCCATTCCTGCACCGTTTTTGCTCTGCGGCAGGGAGCATTATCGTGCTCAAAGAAGCCACCGCCATCAGGGAATAATGTTTCCACCAAGTTGTGTACATGGTCTGCAACAGTGCTTAGGGAGGCGGAACGTGTCAAAGTAACATCCACATGGATGGCAGGTCAAAAGGTTTCCCTGCAGAACACTGCCCAAAGCATCACACTGTCTCCACTGGCTTGCTGTCTTCCCATCCTCTTGCTGTGTGTTCCCCAGGTAAGCGATGCACACACACACCCGGCCATCCTCGTGACGTCAAAGACAACCTGACTTATCAAAGTAGGCCAACCTCTTCCATTGCTCTGTGGTCCAGTTGTGATGCTCATGTGCCAATTGTTGGCATATTTCGACAGTGGGCAGGGGTCAGCATGAGCACCCTCACAGATCTGCAGCTACGCAGCCCCATACACAACAAACTGCCATGACAGCGTATCCTGACACCCTTCTTTCGGAACCGGCTTAACCCTTTCAGCTATTTGACCCAAAGTAGCTCGACTGCTGGATCGAACCACTCCAGCCAGCCTTCGCTCCGCCACATGCATCGGCGAGCCTTGGCCACCCGTGACTGTCACCAGTCCGCCGCTTTTCCTTCCTTGCACAACTTTTGATAGCTACTGGCCACTGCAGACCGGGAACACCCCACAAGAGTTGCAGTTTTAGAGATGCTGTAAAAAAAAAATGTGTCTGGCCATCTCGATTTGGTCCTCGTCAAGGTCTCTCGAATCCTTACGCTTGCCCATTTTTTCCTCCTTCTAACCCATCAACTCTGAGGACAAAAAGGTCACTTGCTGCCGAATATATTCTGCTTGCTGACAGGTACCATGGTAACCAGATAATCAGTGTTATTCACTTCACTTGTCAGTGGTCATAATGTTGTGGCTGATTGGTGTATACATTACAAACGGCTGACAAGCTCACCACAGACAAGTGATGCTGGCAATAGCCACCGCTTCTGCAGGGGGAAAAAAATTACACTGGAACATGGCCAGGCATGAATGCGAAAACCCTGGAGACTACGGTTTTCAATTACCAGTGAGGAGCCTTCAGTATCTCAGCGAAAGACCCTATTCTCACCATCTTCACCACAGAAGAAAGACAAACCAGCAAGGGGTGAGACCGATAGACCCAAGCTGTGACTATGATGACGTCCCCTGCAGGGAGGGTCGATATCTCCGCAAAATTCCCATTAAAGGGCCAGACCTTTCCAGAACTTTTAGGGATATTGACAGGCACGTTTTGGCACGCAGGCCGCATCCCGCCCCCATCCAGAATCATCAGCTTCGCAATTTCAGCAACACGCTCTTCCACATGGAGCATTACGAATCGAAAGACGGCACAATGCCGTGCGAGCGAGAGCCCTTCGCATCTGAGGTTCCGATAACAGAACAGCGCACGACGCCTCAAACACATCGATGCTGGGGCGCCTTCTCTTGTTTTCTTGGGTGACGTCGTGGACGGGCGATGGTGGACAGACACGTCCACGAAGGCGTGCGGCGACCGTCAGCGAGGGCCGTGCTGCTTCAGTCAGTTGCTCGGGCCGGCAAACGTGGGCTGATGCACATCTCTTGATTGCAGCACGCTCCCGCACTTGTTATGCAGCGCTGGTCATCTTTAGGGACGAGCTTAAGCTTCAGCCAAGCATACAGAATCAGACTAAGCCGCGGTTAATTCAGCGGCGGTTCGAATGCATTGTCCTTCCGTCTTTGTCCTCGCCCAATCAGAAGCTGGAAATAAACAATGCGTTGCGCACATAAGCCGGCACCGTGCGCGCGCGGGATTTCACACAAAACAGCCACTTCTACAGCCTTGCGTTTCTGATCAAACACCAGAGCGATCAGTTAATCACAAAAATATATTGGTTTGAGTAATCGTAGTCAAACGCTCCCGATTCCAGCGCCTTAAATGTTGGTTGTGGACTAATCGATTAATGGAGAAAATAATGAAAAGATGAACCCAGAAATAACTGTCAGCTCCGGCCCTAATTGTCATAAGTTACTCTTTAAACATGTCAATATTTATATGCACAACTTACCAGCTACTTTGGAAATAATACTGTTTCCTAACATTTCTCATCTTTATTTGTTAATTGTCGCCGGTCTGAATCGCTGTGTGCCATGTCACGCTTTTTTTTTGTTGTTGTTTGCCTTGATTTCCTGATTTTCATTCAGTCTATGAAAGTGTGATCCTTCGTGTGTCCGTTCTTGAGATTCATAAGAGAGGACCGTGATTACGCACAGCTTTAAAACACACACACACAAGCACACACACACACGCGCACACAAGGGCACATGTCTGCCATTCTGCATACACACAGTTTTAGTCCTGCATCTACACAGAGTTGTATGAATCTGGCCGGTAAGAGTCACTGAGAATGGGAAAAAAAGACTTAGATTGTATTAAAAAAAGCGCTGTACAAGTTATCAAAAAAGTGCTTGACAAAATGAAAACAAAATTTTAAAAAAAAAGAGCAAAAAAACAATTCAATAGCTGGTGTAATGAAGTAAGTGCTTCTGGGAGAATACACATGGGGGTTCCCTCCCACAGAACCAGGGTTATGCAAGTAGCCTAGTAATCTGTCAGCATATCGGTACTAATAATTTTGTGAGAGCACGTTGCGATAATAACGAAACTTCATCCGTGTTCATAGGGAACAGGTTTAACTCTCTCCACGGCCGTCTGCTCATTGCCTGCGCTTGGGTCTATGCACTCTTGTTTGCCTGCTCCCCGCTGGCCCACTGGGGGGAATACGGACCGGAGCCTTATGGCACCGCCTGTTGCATTGACTGGCGCCTGTCCAATCAGCACAGCACAGCCCGCTCCTACACCGTGGCGCTGTTCGTCTTCTGCTACATCCTCCCGTGCTGCGTCATCGTGGCGTCCTACACGGGGATCCTCGTCACAGTGCACGCGTCTCGCAGGACCATGGAGCAGCACGCATCGAGGCAGACGCACATGAGCAGCATCCAGACAATTATTGTCAAGGTAAGAGGAGCCTGGCGCTGCTTTAGCTTGTGGAGCTCAAGTCTTGGGAATCTGCTTTGTTTTTTTTTTTGTTTTTTTTATCTAAGACTTTTGGTCATACCTGTTATTAAATCAGGTTTCACAACATTCGTGACCCAAATCCACGCCGCATGGTCGTACGGAGGGAGGTTTTGGTGGGCGTAAAATATCAAAGCGTCCCCTGAGAGACGAGAGCCCTCACCACCCATTTGTTGCAGAAACTGGCGGTGACCTCAATAGAGCCTCAGTGGTGCAGCCACTCATTAGCAGGAAATGGCTCTAGAGCACCGTGATGGAGGAGAAGCCAGTGCTGCCTCTGCTGATAAATTGTCACCATCATATATCCATTTTCATAAGAGTAACTGACTCATTAAAAACAAAAACAAAAAGTTCCCCAAACTGCCCTCTTCCCATGTAAAAACTGACATGATTTTCATCTTTTTCCTTTTACCAAATCCCATAAAGAGACAATCAATGAACCTGAAATTACATTATGTGTGCCATAGTCCTTCACTGTTGTCCAAAAAACTATTAAAAGCCACATAAATGAAGTCACGTGCAGCAGCTGCACCGTGTGCCGTGCATGTCCTTCCTCCTGGGAGCTGTGCTACAAAGCGGGTTTTTACATGTTAGCGAGGTAACTTAAGGTTTAACGCTCAAGTTTGTTTCGTGTCACAACGGTGGGTCATTTTTCAGCGGTGTACATCGCCATGGCGACGTCTGCTGCAGACCTAACCTCCTCCGGTTCTAACCAAGAGATCAAAACGTTGCAAAAGCAAAGGGAAGTGCCGATGTTGGTCAGCCTTTGCATTATGTTTTAAAACTGTTGCACCTGATCAAAACACCAAAGCAAGATATGTGTGTACCTATCCATCTGTAGCATGTTTTTTTTTTTTTTAATTTATTCTTCAAATACTGTGAAGACAGTTTAATACCGCCATCTACTCCACTTTTAACCAAATGGAGCACACAAGGTAAACAGCCATACTGTATTAAGAAAAACAATCAAAAAAGGAGTATCTTCTAATAATTCTAAGGCATTAATAATGTTCAGTAGGATTTGGTTCATATACTTAGGTGATTTGCAGTGCAGTGTCAGTGCATCTCCGACACATGCTACACCTCTGCACATTTGTTGGTCATCTGGTGTCAACACCGCCCATTTTACCTGAACACGCTCATAACGAAACTGGTAAAAACTCGGGTTGACTTAACAAATTGACAACCCCCTTTGTGAGACCACCTGCCTGCAACTGCATTTGTCCTCCGGCGAGGGTGGACTTGTAGTACTGGCCCCTGGTGTTGTACATCCTGACAGGGGTCCAAAATCTGCAACTGGGATGTCCCAGGATCTTTTTAAAACATCCATTGCTGGTTTGTTTGTTTTTTTTGCAATAGAAACAACCTACATCTGATAAAACTTTAGAAACATTGATCCGTGACAACATGCTACAGCTCCCTGAGTTGATTGTTCATTTTGAAAAATCACACCACTCACAGATTTCTCTTCTATGCTCTTTTTTTTTTTTTTTTTAAACTGGAAGCTAAGTGTTGCCGTGTGCATCGGTTTCTTTGCGGCGTGGAGTCCATATGCTGTGGTGTCCATGTGGGCGGCGTTTGGACACATAGAGAACATCCCTCCCGTGGCGTTCGCCATGCCAGCCATGTTCGCCAAGTCCTCCACAATCTACAACCCGATCATCTATCTAACGCTGAGGCCAAACTTCCGCAGGGTAATGTGTAGCGACCTGGGCGCCCTGTGCCGCGGCTGTCTGAGGGGCTGCCTCTGCTCCCAAAGGCCATTCAAGTGCTGCTCCAAGCCCAAGATCAGGGTCAGACTTCGCATCGTGCACAGACAGACCAACCAGTTCCCCTCCGCCAACTCCTCCACTCAGCATCCGGTGGTAGTATTAAAGGGGAAAAGCTGTGAACGGTGCAGGGATGCCTACGAGAATTTCAGACACTACCCTCAAATGTGCGGCGTCACCAACCCCGCTGCCAGCGGAGAGTCATCCAAGGAACAGGACGTTCCAGCTGCGAAAGCAAACCACCAAAAGCTTCAAAGCGGATGCCACAAGAAGTCACTGCTGTCTACGATGTGTGCAAAAAGGACCTCAGAAATAGACAATCTCCAGATTAATTTAGAGATGATCCCAGGGCATGCAAAGGTGGCTTGGCCCTGATTATTTTTCCCTCAACTTTTGAACGTTTTACGAAAATATCTCTGGACATGTTTTACAGGTTGATTTTCTTTAAAGTGTGAAACTATTTGGTGCATATTTTCAGGAAATCTTGTTCAGGAATGTACCATACGCTCAAGTGTTTGGGCAGCAGCCATAGCATAATTCTTTAGCCCCTTATGCAGTTTTGTGGCAAGTTCAGCGACCTTAATTTCAAGGGCGTTTTCATCTTGATGTCATTTTTGAATGAGTTGTGAAAATGTTGTTTTAATGTGTAACCCATTACAATTATTATTTTGCCTTTCAATATTTCTACTTGATGTCTGTCTGCTCTGGAGGGTTTTCATGGTTCTCCACCAATTAGTTTCCCACCTAATCTTCTCATTGCCTGTCTTAATTCTCTGATAGGGCTTAAGAAAACATGTGAAAAGATTCAGTCCCCATGGAAAAATGCAGCTGCATTTCACGAGTTCGCATAAACTCGGTCAAATTAACTGGGTCATTTGGATGGCCTTGGTTAACCTGGGAGCATCAAAAGAGTTGGATGCTAAAATAACTGAAATAACGTGTTGCGCATGCGCACAGAAAAGGGGTCCAGAAGAAGTTTCCCACTTTGACCGCTAATTTAAAAATAATTATGCACACCAGAGAACCATTGTTTGTGCATGTTACGTTACGACTGGTCCAATGGCTTCGGGTTTAAGTTAAAGCTGCCACTCCGCATTGTCAGAACAGTGCAAACACTTGTGGACTTCACTAAGTGCTTGGTATTATTTTGTAGAAGTGATTTGCTTCGAGCGCAATCTTAGTAAAAACATGGGCATTCATGCTTGCCGGGAACAAACGTGTCAGAAGATTATTACATTTGGGGTTAAATTCATAACCTTTCAACCTTTCACACAGGTTTACTTGCATGTGACAACTGTAGCATATCCCACGGTCAGGACCTTTTGGGCTGACTAGGTCTGATGTGCGAAATCAGTGCATGGAAATGAGAACTGAGAGGAAACTCATTTAAAAAGCTGTACAACTTTTTTCTTTTTTTTACTAAGAAAGGCCAAGTATTTACAAATAGTAAAAACAAGGAGCTAGTTTACACTTGACAACTGCAGGTATATAGCTTTATGGTGCTTGATCAATTATGTATATATACATTGTGATCACTGCCGTGTGATATTGTTATAGTACTGTACGATATTGTCCAACTGTATTTATAAAGAACTTTGAGTCGTTATTATGTAAAATTACATAATTGCCTGATAACACTTTAGTATGCACCTTTCAGGAAAGGAAGGATGTACAAATGAAACAAAAGAATGAAAACTGACGCAGCCGTAGATCAATGTAAATGTTGTCTGTAGCTACCTACTTGTCGTTGTGAGTAAATCCATAAGTCAAATAAACACCAACAGGTATGAGAATTGGACAACCATGTTAGACTAAATCCATCTTCGCCAGCACTTCAAAGTTCTTTTCGTTTATCAGCCTCTTTCAGGATGGTTTCCTTTGCAGCAGTTGATCCTGTGGTCCAGCCACTAATCTCATTAAAAATATATATTTTTTCAAATTATTAAATTGGTAAAATGTCTTTATTTGTTGTAGGTCTGATTTCAGAAGATATGTTACTTTGATTGAGAAACCTTCTTAATTAGATGTTATCTATTGATCAACAGGGTGCCGGTTAAACCGTGTCTTTAAATCTGAAGCTGGACAGATGCAATTACCGTTAAGAAACTGCAAAGCCGCCCACATTCGTGTCCCAGGAGCTCATCATTAATCATTCATGACATGGAGGGATTCATTTTGCACTGATCAGTGGAGGCATTATTAAGCAAACCAGGTAAAAAAGTGCCATGACTGTTTGATTGCATAAAGAAAAAAAACAAAAAAACCCTAAGGCACAAATGTCCTTTTAATAAAACCTGTGAAAATAACCACCGTCGTATCTGTAATGCGTCAAAAGGCCCGTTAAAAATGTGCTTTCAAAGAGTCAAACACAGAATTTGCAGAAACTTCACACATTACTATAAAAGAGCAAGACTTAATCCAGGTTTGGCATTTTGACTTGCTGCTGACTGCTGGATAGTCACTGGTTGTTGTGCCGATCCCATGGCTTGATTCTGTCACTTTTAAATGGGCAACGGGGTGGGGGTGGGGGGGCAACAGTGGGGAAACGTCGTGGCATAATCTGCCAAGTGAGCAGAGTTCATCAGATCAATGAGGAAGTACCGCAGCTGTCCAAGATTTGTTTGATAACGTCGACCTTTATATTGCCCTCAAGGGCTCTGCAGAGCTTCCCAATTGTACAACCAATACTTCCCTCCTTCATTTTCCAGCGCTCCAGCATCTGGTGCACCATCTCAGGCAGGCCGTCGAGGTAGAAGTCATGCTCAATGGTCTGTATTTCCGTACTGGTCAGGCCCAGGCGCCGCGCACAACGCTTCCACTGTGCGCCGATATTGTCCCTCAAAAGATCCAAATGCTCTTCAGTAACAGCTTTATCCTCTAAAAAGGAAACAGCAAAGATAAATCGGTTTAAGGAGCAAATACAGGGGAACAATTTGTTCTGCTCCAATGTGAAATGGGTTAGGTTAAGCAATGATTGTTAAATGAGAAAATATGCTAACCATGAGCAATTTGAAAGCTAACTCTCACACAGACAAAAACTTTTTATATTAAAGATGGTGTTCCGCAAGGTTTAGCATTAGGTCCTTTCTTGTTCCTTGTTGTGTATTGTATCTTGTATTAACAAATTACAATGCCTATAATGATTTATTCTGATGGTACGGTTCTGCGTTACTTAGCTTATGCTACACACTCACCCACTGAATTCCTGTAACAAGTCTACAACATAGTTAAGATTCACTTTTTCACCCGAAAGGCTAAATAACTGTTGTGCTGTAGCCTGCCCATCGCCACTGTGGATGGACACAGTATTGAGAGGGTAGAAATTTGGGAATTTGGCTGGATAATTTACCTTTAAATTTCACGCTGGCATATTTGTCAGGAAACTTGAAGAAAACACTGTATTACACAGAAATAGAGCTAATTTTCCAATGCTCAGTAGGAAGTGGATAAGCCGTCCCGTCTGTTTTGGATTAGGGTGATGTTATCGACAGACACGCCTCTGCCTCCTCTCTAAAAACCCCAGATTTAGTTTGTCACTCTGGCTAGAGATTTATTACAGGAGACAGTCGGTCATTCTACTCATCATTACATTATGTATAAAAAGATAAGGTGCCCGTCTCAAACAGAAAGATGTGAAAGGTATTGACTTTTTATTTGAGCAGAAACCCTAAATGGCAACGTGCCAAATTGCATCCCTTCCTCGTTACATTAGTAATTAGTGCTCTCATTCATGTGATTGGTAAATGCTTCGAGACTTGTGTAAACACGAAATCTGGTACTTTTTGTGTTACACACAAACCTGGGACGGTCTACCGAATAAATTAGAACTTCATCCAACTGAAGCTACTGTATGGGTCTGTTTGAAACCATCATTGAAGCATCTCTGATTGTAACCATTTCAACTCTGTTTTTTATTCACTGTTTTTTTCCCTTGTCAATAACATTTTGTGTCTATATATATTTTGTGCATTTGTCCTGTTTGTATTCTAGATTGAATTTGAAACTCTCAATGACGCCACAGGAATCCAATAAAGGATGAATTGATGAGTTGTTGAGCAAAAAAAATGAAATAACATCGTCTGATGTCTGACCTCTGATCAGTCAACATGAGAGCAAATATGAGACATGAGCACCTCTCAGATATGAAACTGAACGCATATGACCATCTGCTGATGTTTAAGGAGGCTGCAATCAATACCAGGAATTGACAATGAGCTACTGTATAGTGAGATGTGATGATTTACCATATTTCTGAATGGCTTCTTTGATGGGAGAGTTAGCTGGGATGTTAGTAGGTAGAGATGACGAACCATAGGAGGACTGGCAATCGTGGATGCTCAGCAAGTTGTTGTTGCCGATCTGGATTCCCCTGGCGTTCTTAATGTAAAGAGATCCTGGGGCAATAAACAAAAGAGAAGTAAACATTCAGACATTAGCTCCGGCAGTTCAACGTCAAATACTGATAGCTGATATCAACGTGCATCTAGACGCAGAGTTTCCAGAGGAAAGCGGAACCATCAGCGCCAAGGTGAATGGCTGTACGCACCTGACTCTTGTGGCGAGCTTCCCTTAGAAGGGGTCAAGAGGCGCCCGGCAGTGATATCGGGGCCAGCCGTGTCCGCCACTGGGTAAGTTGGCCAAGACTGCTGGCGGTCAAAGTGGCATAGCGGGTGTTGCTGGTTGAACTGTGACAGGGAAGGGCTACTGGTAGACATGGCTAGCTGGGATAGCATCGGTGCTGAGGAGGCCATGGAGTCGTAGAGTCCAGCGGTGGGGTGATACCGGGCGTCTTCCTGGCTGTTGGGCTGCACAGGCTCAGCTTTCGTCCAGGACTGGACGGACGACCCGCAAGAGGGTCTGTCTTGTTCCGGCTGCCAAACATTATTGCTGAGGGGGCTGGGCAGGAGGAGGTTGGGGTTGCTGGCAATGTCAGGCTGGTTGTCACGGTGGTAACAGCCATGCTTGTGGTACTGAAGCTCCCGATCCAGTTTCTCTTCCAAAGCTGAAGGGCCCCGAACTAGCTTTGCATCCGTCTGGAGGCTGGGCTCCAGCGACCACTCTGATGGCTCAGGCTGGACGCCATGCAGGTCCTCAATGCTCGCCTCAACCGGCACAGACACATTTCTGTCAGAGCTCATCAATGGAGCTGGACAATCTGTGATGTAAGAAAAAAAAATTCAGCAACAAACCATTCAGGCCTTTGGGGAAACAAAACAAAACAAGCAAAGATCTCCAGAGAGATTACCACTTAAATCTAATAAAATACAGCAAGCAAAAGGTGGACGTCACAAGAACGGCTTTATACCCAGTCCATCAAGATTACAAACAGTTTCACCTGTCGAGTAACTGTCATGGATCATTGATAGAGATTTCATCTTTTCAACAAGTTCGTCTGGGCCCTCGTACAAATTCTGCAAAAACGAATCAAAGAATTAGTATCTGGCCTCATCTGCTCTCCACGAGTGCAGGCATTACTTAAGGCCTTCAATGTGCACTCAGTACTTAGAAAGAACTGTACTCACCCGCAGATGAAGTAAATCTTCCTCCACGTGTGGTTCAAGGCTTCTCATGTAGAAAGGAAGAAAAGAGTCGTAGCTCTCTGAAAGGCAGAAAAAAGAGGAGGTCGATGAACAAAAGGACTCAAAGACTGGAGACGTGAGGAGAGGAGACACATTTCTTTGTGCTGCTACTTTGTACTTCCTAAAAAAAAAAAAAAAAAACAATGACCAAAAAAAAAAGAAGCAATATGCTTATGAAGTTACAGTGCTTAACAAATTTATGAGACTCAATGTTAGGTTTTAGTATAGTTAAGTATAACATTCAACCACTTTAACTTTTCTGTTCAGGAAAGCAAGTAAAAAAAACTATAATTTGACAGCTTAATCAAGAAATAATAATGTGCTTTACAATTTTTTTCAGTATTTTTTTTTGTAAAACAAAAATTCATGGATGACAATATTAATTATTATACTTTATCATTCAAATTATCATCTCAGTTAAAGAACTCCTACATACTGGTGGACTAACCATTGCAGAAAAACTAAAAAATGGTTTTGGTAATTACCAGTGCTGTTAATTTAGGGCAGCTTGGGCATAAACCTTACATTTGGCAGTGGTCGAATAAATTTGTAAAGCACTCTGTTAAATAAATAAATTCAGTTTATGATTTGAAAATCCCTTTACCTTTAAATGTACATTTGACATTTTAGAATATCTATAAACGGAGGAGTAGCCTGCATTTCGAGACAAGTAAAAAGGATAGATTTTGAATATTCGATGCTTACAATACACAATAGTATTCATAAAACTTTCAAACAACGTCACAACAGTGTCATAATTTTCCTGCTTAGGATCGAGATGAGCCGCTAATGTATGGTATATCTTAAATGCCCAAATATGAAAGACTGAAATCGACATTATTGCATGCATTTCCTTTTCATGCCTTTTAATGGTGACATTTTGACATGACGTTTCCAGGCCGAGTGAAAACTAAATTCCAAAACGGAAAACAAACACGACAGTGTTGTCTGGCAAAGCTGTTAAGTTTTCAAGGATATTTTACACAGCAGCTTTTTTTTTTTCCCTTTTTGGAGCACAGATGCATAATTCAATTCTATTCATAATTCAAGTAACTTAAGAGTCAATAAATAAAAGCCGAGAGCTGCAAAAAGTTTGTACGACTCTCTGTACGTCTGATTCCATTAGCTTCCACGTGATTGTTTTGCATCAGTGTTACGTACCGGATACACAACTGGATCAAATGCTGTATTGTTCATGAAGGAAAGAAACACAGACAAAAGAAAAAAAAAGAAAGATTACCTTTAAAAGTGGGTCTTTGCTGTGGACTGTGATCCCAGCACCTCTTCATTAGCTGGATTAACTCTGCAGGGGTGTCGTCTGGAATAAGGTTCTCTGCAGGGCGGTCGCCGTTGCGGACGCACTGGCTGATCTGATCTTCACTTCTGGCATCTGGACAAAAAGAAACGGCTGCTTTGGACGTCTGCATCCATTCAAACTATTCGGTTTGTTGTTGTGCATATGGCCTGTTAGTCAGTACAAAAATCAGGCGATACACAGGAAGGTGCTTCAGATTTCGCGATCCGGTAAATCTGTTTCCACTGAAATGGGTTTTTCAGGAATGCTCCGGGACAGAAGAGCCTCAGCTAAAGTGAAAGTACGGTAGTGAGACCAGCCATGTCGTATGGTCTGGAGACAGTGGCAGTGACCAGAAGACAGGAGGCAGAGCTGCAGACGGCAGTGTTGAAGATGCTGGGATTCTCCATGGAAGTGACGAGGATGGATGGGATGAGGAATCAGCCCATCACGGGGACGGCGCAGGCTGGGAGGTTTAGAGACAAAGCTAGAGGCCAGATTGAGATGGTCTGGACATGCGCAGAGGAGGGACAGCCGGATGTATTGGTAGAAGGATGCTGGAGATGGAGCTGCCAGGTAGGAGGCAAAGAGGAAGACCAAAGAGGAGATACGTGGAGGTGGTGAAGGAAGACTTGCAGATAGCTTGAGTAAGAGCAGAAGATGCAGAGGAGAGAGAGAAAGACAGAGAGAGAGAGACTGGAAGAGGATGATTCGCCGTGGCGACCCCTGAGTGAGATTAAGCCAAAACGGAAAGACGAAGCAGGTGTTCGGATCCCGACTCACTGGCATATGGCTCTTCTCCTGTGAGGATGACCCAAACCACAACCGCAAAGCTGTAGACATCCGATTTCTCGGTGGAGACCGTGTGTATGCTCTCCAGATGCTCGGGCGCCATGTAGCTCAGCGTGCCCGCGCCTCTCGCCCCGGCTGTTCGGCCCATACGACTCTTCCGGCGGTACTCCTCCCTCGTGAGTTTGCTCCATGTCTGGCAGGTGGCGAGGCCGAGGTCTGCGATCTGGATGCAGCAAACGGGGATCACCAGGACTGTTGAAGCTCAACGAATCTTAACCGCTCCACAGCCTGTGTAACCCACCTTGATGTGAAAATCTTTGTCGACTAAAATGTTCTCCGGCTTGATGTCCTTGTGCAAGATGTGCCTCTCCGTGAGGTAAACCATCCCCTCCAAAATCTCCAAGATTATTCTGCCCTTGATAGATATTGGCACGGTGACCTAAAAGTGGGAGAAAAAAAAAAAAGCCCTCTGTATTAAAAGCACTGGGCCGGCGTCTTCGCTCTCTCCTCTCGACTACGGATTTAAAAACGCGCCAACCTTCTCCAACATGACCAGCAGGTTGCCCCTGGGGATGAGCTCCATGACCAGAGAGCAGTCCCTGTCCTCCATGATGACACCCAGCAACTTCACCACCCGCTCGTGGTTCAGGCTGGCCATGATGTTCCCCTCCTCCAACAGCGACCTTTTGCTTTCCCTGGAAAGTATGGTGAACGTTGGAGAGGACACACCGATCAGCTGTGACATTAAAGCCACTGCATGTTTGCCGTGGAATTAAAAAGCAACAGCCCTTTTGAGAGAGGGCGTCGACATTTTTTTAATCACTGTTATTGGGACTGTAATTTGAGATGCTGTTCAACTGTATTGGGCTGTACTGAGAGGGGTCCTTAATATTTCGGACATCCAATCGATATGCATTAGTGTGTCAAAATGTTAGGGACACCTCTCGGTATAACCCATCAGACTTAAATAGCATCGCAAATTACGGTTCCAATAACAAACCATTAAAATATGTCAACACCTCTCTCAAACAGATTCGATAAAAATTCAACCTCGAACTCTTGAGGGGAGAATTGATTGCAGGGCTTCTGCATTACATTCTGTGGTAAACATTCACTGGTTTTCTCGTTATGGCTGACTGGTGTACATATGGCAAATAAAGTGCATCATCATATGCATGAGACTCATAAAAGGCAGAGGGGGCGTGGCATAGGGATAAAAATCATCTTGAGCCCGATCGATGCCAGATTTTTGGAGTCCATACCAAAACAGATGTTCGGGAGTCAAAAATGTCCAATACATCGGCCATAAAAGTCCTACATTGTTGTTGTACTTGTTGTGCCGTTTCTGTTTTTTACATAGCTGTAATTCCTTTGACGACACAGACTGTCACCGCAGGGGACTGTGAATGTCAGCAGGGGTCTTTGTGCCAACGGTTGAAGCGCTCTGCTTGGAGAAAATTCGCGGCCACAACAAATAAAAGTTTTATTGGAGTGTACCACAAATATCGGCTGTAAATATCAATATAAATCGGTCAGGCTTTTAGCTAGCACGCAACGCCAGTACATATCGGCCATTTTGCCTGCACTACTGATATGGCTGATAAGCAAACATCACCAGGCTTTAGTCACAAAGTTGATACCAACCGTGCGCGTAATGAGGATAATTACAAAATGATGCATTTAAATTACCTATGTATTAAATTTTACGCAAGTATACGCGACTGTTTCTAAATATCGGCTGAGGCTGGGTTTTTTTTTTTTTTATGATGAATGTTGTGAATATGTGCATCAAGGGGAAACTTCACCCTTGATCCTGATTTCAATAGAGGATGTTGGACCTGCGGTTCATCCTTCTTTTTTTTTCTTCTAAATTTAGTCCCACTTAAAAAAAAGGAAAAGAAAAAAGAAAGAAAGAACATGAAAGAAGGAAGTACAACGCCAGCAAAGCATCCTGGTTTGTCCGGGCCTCAAAGCTTCTCTCTCGCATAACACAACCACCATAATTTCCTTTCTACTCACTAGCATGTCCAAAAAAATGTGTAAATACACAAGTCAGCCTGGCTGGCGTGTGTGTGTGTGTGTGTGTGTGTGTGTGTGTGTGTATTTGTGTGTTTGGAGGCGACCTGGCACATGATTCGAGTTATGGTTCAGGCGCTGGGGTCGGCGGGGGGAAAACCCAGCTTTACCCTCGCCGGCAGGCTACAATCGCCGCTTACTCGTTGCGAAGAAGCCCCGTGTACATCGTCTTCAACACCACATGCCCGAGGGTGACGTGGTAGCACAGGTAAACGTCCCCGAAGCCTCCGTAGTCCAGGTGCTCCTTCTTGATCAGGTCGGTCGACCTCATGTGGAGCGACGGCTGCGGCGCGGCGGCCATCCCTGCGGAAGACGCCGAAATCAAGTCAGCTGGACGGGGCCCGTTCGCCCCACCGACACGCCAGCCAGCCAGCCAGCCGGAGCCCAAGGGAGGGGAGGAGACCCGGAACCGAAAACGCAAACGAGCCGAGGGAGATCTCGTCGCCGAAAAAGAGACGCGATTCGAGTCATCCGGGGAAAGTGACAAGTTTGCGTGTGTTAGCGCGCGGCCACTCACCGAGAGTTTCACTTTCAGGGCAAAACTTTAAACCAGCTGGCGCTCGCTGTGACGTCAACCCAACTCTCCTCCCGACTAAAACATTGCGCGCACGTTCTTTTTCTTTTCTGTTTTAAATGGCAGGAGGCCCGGCGGGGGGGCGAGCGTTTACCGAAGGTGTTGCCAAGTCCGAGCGGGGCGCCGCTACTAAAGTTGGTAGTTCCTGGACTTCCTCGACGTCCTCGAGTGACGCCGGCGAGGCTGCGCGGAAACTCCAGGCAGGCCCGCGAGTCGATAGCAGAGCAGGGTGGCCGTTTGCTGCACGAAGAAAAGTCTATATGAAATTCCATGATTCCATATTGCACACACGGTAACACACTACAGCCAATTCCTTCTAATTCGAGTTATCGGATTTTTTGCTTTACTGACAGAGTAGCCTCGAAACTCTTGTTTTACTTTTGGTTTGTTGTGGGGGTTTTTTGGTCGTGCAGCGCTGTCGCCACCTGCCGGCCTGCCGGCGTCCTCGCAGTCCGAGTGGCGCCGCCGGGTGAGCCACTTGTTGCGTGATTGTTTGCCTCCGCCGGCTCCACTTTCAGTCTCCACAAGGTTTTTTCTCTTTTCTTCTTCTTCCCAACCTTGGGTCAGACGTGGACACGAGAGAACAAACGCTTTTAGCGAACCAACAACTGATTTCCCACTGTCAACGCGGCGCGACTGAAATGGCGAAAGTTCATTGATAAATCAGGGTCCTTTGTTTCTCTGGTGGGGCTCGAGTGGGAAACCACCCGAATCGTAGCTTCTGAAAGCGTGGGCGATGCCTGCCAAAAACATTCTGGGCAACCTGTCTGCGAACGCCCGCGTTATACAGTAAATTTAACCCCCCTTTTTTTGCACAGGAAAGCCACAACAAAGCGGCGCCACATGTGCCCGCCTTGTTGTCGCTTCTGAGACGCGCGTGTTTCGACTTTTTGCGATTAACTCGCGTGTTATTGGCGATCCAGTGTGGATGAAACTGCAACTGCAACTGCTGCCGTGCCGGTGCGCCCCCCCCAAACCCCACACCCCCAGAATACCCCCGAGTAGGGCGGGAAAACGTGGTGTGAGGAGGCGTATTTACTCTTAAAGGTTGTATTTTAGAGTCGCTGCTCTACTGAATTAAGGATCACGTGTCCACCTGCTGGCGCAGCCTGGGAAAGCGCGGAGGTGCCCGTTTCGTTCCTGGTCAAAGCTGATGAGACTGATCTCAGAAACTTCTGATAAATTGATATGTATTGTGCACCAGTAACATATTTGAAACCCACGCCCTTCTTATTATGCAGAGAAGTCCACAGACCACTATAAATATTAGGATTCACATCAAAATCTTGACCAGAAACTGTATTAATATCAACCATCAACCGGTGAACAAGCAACTCTACATGGGAAAGTACACCGGTGTGGATTTATGGGGGGGAAAAGACATTTAAATTTGGCGATGTGTCATCGACCATAGAAACTCTATTCCAGCTCGAACAGAAGAGGCGATTGTAGTCTTGTAATGTTGACTCGTTGCTCTGGTATGTCGACAGCTGTATCTTTCCGGTTTATTTTGAGGTCCGGTATTTGCTGTCGTCGGGCGAGCCGGCAGACTGCGTTTATTCTCATCGAGTCCGAACACAAAGTCCAGGATCGGCGGGGAACCACCTGTGTGTGTGCGGGAGAGGGAGAGGGGAGGAGATGCCTCCCCCTAAAAGGCGCGTTTCGTATAACGGCGAACTACAAGTCCCAGCATTCAACGCGCGGTGTGGTGGTGGTGGTAGGGGGGAGGAGAGGGGGGAGCTTGGGCAACGCTGCTCGTCTGGCTCGGGAGCGGAGCTGATGTGTCCCTGCGTTGTGTTTGGGGAAGCCGTCGATCCGCCGGATAATCCGCTCGGACACGCAGGGGAGCCCGGAGAGACGCGCGGCCGCCGTCAGACGTCGTGTGGCATCATGGGAAACGGCATCAACAAGGTGGGCTTCCCGTCCCCGGCGCGCGCCTTAGTTCGGAGTTTACACACGAGTGGGCTCCTGTGTTCGTTTGTTTTTATTCATTCTTTTCAGTGCAGTTGCTTGACATTTTAAGGATTTGCATAGAATGCAATGAAATAAATCGCCAAGTTTCACCTGAAGACGTTTTTATTATTATTATTATTATTATTATTATTATTGTTACTGATTAAATCCAATTGATTTAAGTGATCTGAATATTTAACGCGGTTTTATCCGATTTTGTGACCTCAAGTTGAGAAACGGAACCGCTGGCTGTAGTTGGGTATAATTAGGCTGTGCAGTACAGTATATCCATGGTGACAGTCTGAGTCAGCTGTTGTGATGCGTTTACTGACCTCCTCAAACGTGCTCATGCTCTCTGTCCTCCTCACAGGTCCTGCCTGACTTATATCTGGGGAATTTCAAAGGTGCGTTTGAGTGTTTTTTTTTGTGTGTGTGTCATGTTCATTTGGGTGATATGTAGGACAGCACATGCTGCACACACACACACACACACACACGCACGCACACGGTCTGTTTACGGTTGTGTTTGCTCATGTCAGATGCAAGAGACCGGGAACAGTTAGCCAGGAACAACATCACACACATCCTGTCCATCCATGACAGTGCGGCTCCCATCCTCCAGGTGAGACACCCCCTGCTGTCTTAACTCCTTTTTTTTGCCCCCCTCGGGGGTTTCTTGTTCTGTGCGTCTAAAGTTTCTCATGAAAGTTTCAGCAGAGCACACGCACGCCAGGATAAACGCTTGCGATTGGCCGAGACCCGAGGGCCGCGTCAGTGAGCGCGCGCACGCCCGACTTGAGCCGTGACCCGCTGACAGCCACAGGTGGACCAGTCAGGCAGGTTGTGCAGGCTGGCTGAGCAAACCGAATGTGGGACGACTGAACAGTAACCAGCTGAGTTTCTTGCTCATGTGATTCTGGGACTGGCGCGGGAAAAAAAAAAAGAGACGTCTGCAAATGGCAAAACGCCTGTCAGCAGCGACTGGCGTTGCTCAAGCGCGCCCGCGTGGGTTTGAGAGTGGGCGGCTGCTCTTGCTCTCAGCCGGCCGCCGACTGAGCAGCTTTGCTTCATTAAGTTTTCTTTCTTGTTTGTTATTATTTTTTATGGCTGCGAGTTGCGCCTCTGCAGCTGCGAGCAAACAAACCAAAGGGAGGCCGCTTCTGCTTTTAGAAATGTGGCCAAAGTGGTCAGGCGGAGCTACAAATCCGCTTTTCCCAGTTCCCCGTCGGCGCTGCACGCCTCGCAAAAGCCTCGGCGTTCATGCGCAGTGGCAGTTACATTAGCAGCTGTTCATTCAGTGGCGTAAAAAAAAAAAAAAACGCAGGAGGGGAAGTGATTACTGGCAGGTAACCGGTGTCCTTTGCCTCCCCTCAGGAGATGACCTATCTCTGCATTTCAGCGGCTGACCTGCCCACACAAAACCTGTGAGTATCAAATTGAGCAGCACAGCAACGCAGCACAGAACAATGAGGGGCTGAGGCAGAGAGACAGAGGGAGAGTGTGTGTGTGAGAGACAGAAAGAGAGAGAGAGAGAGAGCACCACATCCATTTGAAGCCGCACCGTGTGGGCGTCTGACGCTCATTCTCTTCAAGCTCACGTGTAAAGGATATGCTCTCACCAGCCCAACGCTTAACTTTGCAGTAGCGAGGCTGGATTTTGACCCTGAATGCACCGTCTGCGGGAAGCCGCGCGTGAAACGTAAGAGGGGAAGAGGAGCAGCGATCAGGGGAGGTGCATTTCGTTGCAAAGAGGCGCCCCGACTCTGGGCCCGCTCAGGTCGCCGGCGTCCGCGCGCACGTCTCAGGCAGTCTTCTCGCAGGAAGGAAGTCTCTCGTGTCAGTCGTGCCGTTATAGCGCGGCGGCCGGCGCTGTGGCGTTTTAGACGCGTATCTGCCCCTCTCCCGCGCTTGAAACGTGACACCCAAACCTGAGGCGAACACGCCCTCAGCCCGATCCATCCAGGATGCGACGGGGGCTGGATGGGTCAGGTGCGAAAAAAGTGAGGAAAAACACACACGCACGCACACACACGCACGCACGCAGACACCTGCTGCACCGCCAATCCCCTGCTCCTCTTAGGAATCGCGTTGGAACTCTTCAGTGTCCCTGAAAAGCAAAGACCTGCATGACGCTTTAATGTTTAATGTTTCACAGTGGCCGTAGAGTAACGAGCATCTTCTTGTGCTCCACAGGACGCAGCACTTTAAACAAAGTATAAAGTTCATGCACGAGTCCCGCCTGAAGGGAGAAGGCTGCCTCGTTCACTGGTGAGAGAAAGACTGCCCCCTTGTACCTCCGCATCGCCGCTAGAATCGAGGCTGGCTCGCACGGGCCGACGAGGGCAGAGATGCCGCTCGGGTTACTGAAACCCGGTAGATTCCCTCCACCTGTGCCGCAGCATTCTGAATTATAAATGCACGGCTCGTTTCGAGCTGGAAAAACGGAAAAAAAACAAAAAAAACCAAACTAAAAACCCAAAAAACAAAACGCAGCTCACCCGAGTTCCATATATGAACTGGTGAGGAACCGCTGCACAGAGGAGAACAAACGATAAGCATAAAAGCCTATTCTTGAACTTCCCAAAACAGGTGCGGCAAGAAGACCACGCTCTGTGTGTGTGTGTGTGTGTGTGTGTGTGTGTGTGTGTGTGTGTGTGTGTGTGTGTATACGCGCGCAGCGTGGGGCCCGGTCATATGCTCTGTGCGGAAAGTTATACTTGATTCGGCAGAGCCTTCTTAGAAAAAAGAGAGGAACAAGCGAGTCTTCGTAATATTTGCATTGCCACAACTTTCTCTTCTCTCACATTGTTCAGCCAGAGAATTCAGATTCCTAGAAATGTGTAGCAAGTAGTGTGAACATTTGAGCCTCATCCCATTGACAAAATGCCCGACACACTCCTGCAAGAAACAGCCGTTATCTCAAAATGTTTAAAGTATTTTTTTTTTTTTTACCTCAAACTAGTGTTACATATCCAATGTCTTGATTATTATTGTGACTGGTATTTTTAAGTTTAATTTGCTTATTTTTCAAACAAACATGCAGGATTTTATAACAAAATGGCAGATTTTATAGCGAGTGCAGTCCCCATCTGTATTGAATTTCACCTAAACGCTGCTTATGTTGGCCCCCTCCCTCCCTACCTCCTGCAGCCTCACGCTCACACCTTGCACTCTGACTGCTTGTCAGCCGCACGAGGGAACACCTATTTCACAGGCTTTTGTTGCGCAATAGAACATAAACATTTAATCTGATAGTCACAGCACATTTTAAAATGAAATTCTGTGTTGTATTTCTGACTTTGGGCAGTAGGAAGATAGGTATTTTTTTTTTTCGAGTCATTGCCCATTCAGATGTAAAGCACTCTGCTCTTACATGCTAAAGTGAGGGAAAAATGATACTTTCATCGCGCGGGCAGTTATATTTTACGCAGCTTCTTCTCTGCCCGCCCTTTCCCTCATGCAGTTTGGCAGGCGTGTCCCGCAGCGTCACACTGGTGGTGGCTTATATTATGACAGTGACAGGACTGGGCTGGAAGGAGGCGCTGGCTGCGGTCAGGGTGGTCCGGCCCAGCGCCGGGCCCAACATGGGCTTCCAGCGCCAGCTCCAGGAGTTCGAGGCTACTCAAGCTGATCAGGTCAGATTTTATTTATTTATTTATTTATTTTTAAATGACAAATAAACAGACGCACGCTTCATTTGCATACTGTATTTATTTGTTCAATTTCGGAAAAAAAACAAACCTTTTTTTCCTGCAGTTCAGAAAGTGGCTTCAGCAGGAATATAAGGACAACCCCTTCAACGACGAGGCTGATATACGTGGCTTGCTCGCCAGAGCCTCCAAAGTCAATGGCGAGGAGGTGCAGAAACAGGTGTCTACACCACCTGGACCCGTCTGAGATCTGCAGCTGGGCCTGGCGGCTGACACACACATGCGCACACACATGCGCACGCACACGCATGCACACACACACACGCACACACACACGCACACACACACACACGCACACACACACACACAACCTTGAAGCTCCTATCTTCAAGTCCAAGGGGCTGTGGAGTGCACTACTGTCACGGCTGCTGGAATGCTCACGTTTAGATCATGGACACTGGAAAAGACTGTTAAAATGTCCCCCCTCTTTCTCCCCCTGTCAGTACTCCCCACTCTCT
>CAAKHG010012288.1:9636-29739 GCA_901007715.1 Dactylopterus volitans | reverse complement strand
TGCCTGAAACACAAGTGCAAGTCAATGAGCAGCCCGGGGATCATTTACACCTGAAGGTATTTTATGAGCAGATGTTTCAGTCTCAGACCCCTCGTGCAACTGCTTATCAATTTAGGGGAAGAGATAAACCTGAGACATGAGTTTGCTCGTGTTTTGGTTCCTGGCCGAGAAATCTTTACTCACAGGATCCATGAGGAACACGTGAGAGGCAGCAGTCAAGTTGAGCCCCACCCCTCCTGCTTTGAGCGACAGGAGCATGACGACGGGGCCGTCGGCCGCGGAGCTCTGGAACTCCTCGATGACCTGGGCCCGCCTCTTTTGGCTCATGGTGCCGTCCAAACGCACAAAGTTGAAACCGTGCTCTCTGGCGAAGGGAGACATGACGCGGGTCACAATCAAATGAGGAAAAACAGCTTCCGAGTTCATAGGGAAGGACAGCTGAGGCACATCTGTCACCCTGAATATTGCAAATACAGTATATCACCCACAAATCCATTTGCCGTATATGAACGGGTTTCTGAATACAAACCCCCCCACCCCAACAACACTGAATACGTCACACTGAAGGAGGCGACGCGTCTTGTGTGTTACCTGAGCGGCGTCTCCAGAATGGTGAGGAAACGTGTGAACTGAGAAACGATCAAACTTTTGACGCTGCCGTCTTCACATCGCAGCCGGAGCAGGTTTCCCATCAGTGCCTGAATCTGTGGTGTCCATAACAGAAAAAAAAAAAGAAAAAAAAAAAGAAAAAGACAATGGAGTTTGGAGTAACTCTCAGACGATCACATACAAAACAGTGGCTGCTGCTGCTGCCACTGACATTTTGACCATAAACGCATGCACACCACAAGAGTAAAATAATAAACAGTGGAAGAAGATATTAGAACAAAAGTGCAATCTCAAGACATTTAAACTAAGAATGTGATGACTTTGAATGACTGCAGCAGTCCAATCCAAGCACTTTCTTGCTATGCCTGATTTAATTTTCCGTGTGCAGGGTGTGTTTGCTATCTTTCCGTGGGCTTTTCCGCAGCATTTGCGGTCTACCTTGGAGCTGGCCCTCCACTTCCCAGAGTCTGAACTGTTGTCCTCCTCGATTTCATCTGGTGGAAACTCCACCAGTTCATTGGTCTTGATCTCGGTTCGACAGAGGGGACAGCGGGCCGTCTCCTGTGCGTGCGCACAAATCACGGTGGAAAACTCAGACCAGGTGCTAAAAATGTAGTAAAAACTGGGCTTCCAAGTTCACTTAAATAGCGGTTAAGTAACGACCGCCACGAACCTTCTCAGTGCTGATGACCTGGGCGATGCAGGGCCGGCAGTAGACGTGGGCGCAGTGTGTGATGACGGGCAGACGGACCGAGTCCAGACACACGGAGCACTCCTCATCCGAGCCGCTGGCCAGCACCTGACGCAGCTTCTCTATCAGACGCTCTCGTAGCTCTGCAGGTGTGGCGGCATCACCTGCCACAACAGTTTTTGGCAGTTAGTGCTGAGGACTCATCAGTCCTGTCTGACCGTTTAACTGGGTTTTTTTTTGGTGAAAAACTAGGAAAACAAGCACTAGGGTACAAAATAAGGAAAAGCATAACAGGTTATCATTAGTTTCCTGTAATAACGCTTTCATGTTAACAGAGCTGAGATGGTGGGTTCTGCTGGGTTCTGCTGGGTTCTGCTGGGTTCTGCTGGATCGTATCATCATCGTATAACAGTGAAGGTTTTACCTAAATCTGTGTATGCTCTTCCCACCAGATCGGGGTGGCAGCAGTGCTGCCGGAGCCTCATCAGGATGACCAGGACGTCAGCGTAATGACTCAAGACTGTCCCTTCAGTTACGTATCTGCTCAGACACACAGCCAATACAGTGAAAAACTGATAAACAAACATCAAATGTGCATCCATCAATGGCTATATGATCAATGACACTCTTTGCATTCAGAACTTGCCGATTGGTCTTCATTCATCAAATAGCTTGAATATGGACTAGAACCTGGCCGATTTATCGGCTGGCCGATATTATCGTCCTATATTTACGTGTCACAGATATTGTTGTTGGTGGAAACATGCCCAATATGCACCTGATTTATCAGTCAGCTGCAATTTCCAGCCGATATTTGTTTAAATATACATTATAGGCAGAAACAACAGAGCAATTTACACACACACACACATACATACACACCTGCTGATGGTGTCTCTCCCCTCATTGCGGGCCAGCTCATACTCCTCCCTCTCAGACTGGCTCAGCTCGACCTGCTCCACGCATACGGTCTTCTCAGGCAGACACACCAGGGGGCGCCCATTCACCTGACTGCTCTTGGTCCTTCTCAAGGTGATGCATTTCACCAGGGTCTGAAGGTTCCTGCACACAGTTCCTGCGTGATTTATTTTCCATCTTGAGTCCAAACATCAATACTGGAAGATGACAGGTTCCTGTATCAAATTTCCATCCTGCATTCGCTGAGGTGGCTACACTGGCAAGTAACCTCGGTTTAGTGGTAGATCCAGTCGCCCAGTGAATAACAAACTAGTCTGATATGATCAATAGCAAGAGAAATTTTGAATGTCGATGATTGAAAAGAGACTAGTTAGATGCCTGGAACAGCAAGTTTAAAAAAACCGGCTCTGCAATCAGAGACGCTTGGAGTTGTTTTGACAACACCAACACGAGGCTTTGGAAATAAAACTGTGAACGGAAACGTACCAACAAAGTTTTTAGCTGAAGTGACCTGATACTTTTCCACTGTCTAAATCAAATTTTTGTGTGTTCGTTCATCAACAAGAACTCACTCACTCACTTAACCAGTTCATTTCAACCTAATCTAGAAATACGGCAGCTTGGCAATATACTCTTATCACTACCTGCATCACTGTCACGGCTGTAGTTTCTGTAAATGGCGCCCTCCGGAGTGTAACCGCTTCACTGCAGCAGTGTAACATAACATAGCCGAAAGACCACTCACTGCAGACCATCTCTGTCTCCTTGTGTCACAGGTCTCTGGATCACTCTGTTCCACCACTCCCTCACATCGAACGGCTTCAGGCGCAGGAAGGCCAGCAGCATCCACAGGTCCTTCACACTGTTCTGGATAGGGGTGCCTTTGTCATGCCATAAAAAAACAAAAAAACAAAAAACAAAAAAAACATCCTTTGTGAACAATATGCATCCCACTGCAATTGTGATCTGATCCTAATTACATACAATCAATCTACCGCCACAAACTGGCCCAAGCGACATGCCAAAGAGAGAATCTGCACAACTTGCTATGTCAGTTTTGCAATAGATGTGTGGAGAATAATCGAATGGTACAATATTAAGTAGTTGAAAGTGTTGAAAATCACAGGTACAAGTAAAAAAAACAAAACAAAAAAAAAAAAACCTGAATGGTGAGTACTCTGTTGTGCTTTAGCTACTTTTGGCACTAGCTGTATTTCCAAAGCAATTGTTTGCCTCTCATACACACTCACATGCAAGGTGTTGTCTGATCATAGGTAGCTATTTGGGATTCACGTCAACAGATGGGCAGGATGAGCTGGGACTCAAACCACCAACCCCGTCATTAACGGATGACTCACGTTCAGACATGACAGCTGTGAATTATCATTATTACACCGGGGGACATCCAAGAATACGAAACTACCTTGTGTGTGCCTGCATGTGTTGGAAGATGTGTGTGTATGTGTGTGTGTGTGTGTGCTCGCGTGTGATATACCTGAAAGAATCCAGCGCCGCTGGGCTTTCAGGCCAAGCACGGCCTTACTCATCTGTGCGTTAGGGTTTCTTATGACGTGTCCTTCATCTAGCACAACCCTCAGCCAATTGACCCCGTGGAGGGGACTCTTATTCTGAAAGGGAAACATGCACATATTCCATTTGTCATCACACCAAATGAACAAGTTTCTCATCAGGAGCAATTTTAAGACATCTCTCAGATCACACATCACATTGCTGACTGAATATGCACGGATGCAACAGCCCAGCAATAAATTCTACCTTCAGGAGGAGTTTGACATTGAATTTTTATCTAATCTGTTTGAGTGAGGTGTTGACATATTTTAACCACTGTTATTGGGACTGTAATTTGTAATGCTGATGAACTGTACCCAGTTGCACTGAAGGGTGTCCCTAAACGTTTGCCCTCTAATGCATATGAGCGGGATGATCAAAATATTAGGAACAGCTCTTCGTATAACCCAGTACAGTTCAACAGCAGATTACACTCCCAATAACAATCATTAAAATATGTCAACACCTCTCTCGAAACAGATTCAATCAAAATTCAGCATCAAATGCTGTTGCATCATATTCTCTGGTAAACATGCAGTGGTCAAAATGTTACGCTTGATCAGTGTCCATGCAGTCTTGGTTCATGTTCATCGAAATGATGACTGCGGTCGGTAGCAGCGTGGCAACTAGATGCTCCGTGTTTTCTGTGGAACACCTTGGCTCACATTATGGCTCCGGATCTACAGTTTTGGCCTCACTCACCCCAGAGTCCGCAGACAGGACATTGTAGGTGGTGATCACCACATCCTGCGAGGACAGGAAGGTCTTGCTTCTGTTGCGCTCTGAGCCGTAGTACAGGTACACGTTTAGTTTCACGTCAGCTCGCACGTGCTGCTCAAACTGGTCCTGGGAGCGCGAAACACGCCGTCACAAGGCACAGAAGAGTGATGTCAGCAGCTGAATATGGTCGATAGATATCCATGATTTTAGGTTTATTTATCAGCATAAATTGTTTACAAGATCTTCACGCACAGCTTTGTTGGACTCAATTTGAATGTGAGATGTGCGATCATTACTTGTCAACTCAGGTAAATGTGACAGTTCATCATGATATTGATTTCAGGCGACTTTGCCAAGCTCTGTAACGAGCCATAATTTCCATTTACCCTGTTAACTAATGGTTGCTATCATGCTGATCATTATGTTGGCTCTATCATTTCGTCTATAAATTTCAGAAAATAGAGGAGATGATAATCATGCTTCGCCAGAGCCCACAGTTACAATTCTAAATTGCTCTGGTCTATCTGACCTTCAGTCAAAACTCGACAGTTTCAATTTCCTCTTAAAGACAAAGAAAATCGTCAAATCCTTTACATTTGAGAAGCTGAAGCGAGTGGACACATGACATTTTTGAATAAAAGATTATTGATATTATACTGAATGACTAAAACAGTGGCAAATTCTTCTTGAAAAGATTTAAAATTCGCCGATGAACAGTTTTAGCTACGTGCCTGTGTGTGCGTGTGTGCGTGTGTGCACGCGTGTGACGTTGTGTGTTTCTACCAGCCAGTTGCTGAGCACAGAGAGCGGGCAGACGATGAGCGTCGTCCTGGCTGATAAGTCTTCTGCATTTTCAGTGATGCAGGATAGAACGCCTGTGAAAGCAAAAAAAACAGCCATGACATCACCACACGGCCCGATACAACTTTATTTCGCTACATTGGTACAAAATGTCAAAAGACACAGCACAAAGGACGACTGTTAGAACTCACTCGGCGTGGGAGGGGCCGTCTTGGCAGCCTTCTTCTTCTTCTTCGCGCTCGTTTCGGACGCCGAACCGCCGAGTGCCGCGGCGAAGCCCAGATCCTCCATCAGTGCTGGGGCAGCTGCACAGCATGCAGATAATCCACTGAATTACATAAATGGGGAATTATTGCTGCCTACAAACCAAATATTTGACGGCACTGAATGACGCCGCCGAAACGACACTGACCAAACAAAGATCAATTCAACGGACGCTGCTTCATTCTCTCAGCAGGAGCGCAAATGGGATATTTGTTTATTTGATATAAGATGATGCACTGCACCTTCGCTTGGCTTCCGCTTGGTGGCTTTCATCTTTCCCGCGCCTGAAGTATGAAGTGGAAAAAGTCTGGTTGAAAATGTGTGTTGGTGGCAAAATTTACAAAAAAAAGACGGGAGCAAACAAACTACAAGAACAGATATTTAAAATAAATACGGTGTTATTGATTTTTTTTTTTTAAGTCTTACTTTTTCCTGCCTTATTTGCCGTCTCCACTTCATCTGGTGTGTGAACACACATCTCCTCCACCTGGGGACTGAACCCCCCCCCCACACACACACACTCACGGTTGGTTATTTGAGAAGAAACGGATCTCGTTGAAGACATTGGTTTGTCGCAGAAGCACAGAAAAAGAATAGTAATGCTAACCAGTGCAGTCATTTATAGCCAAAACATTTCTATTTTGAACAGGACATGAACACATATCAGACATATACATCAAAATAAATTCTCACTTCAGTATAATAGTATGTCAGTGTACCATGTTCCAAAGCAAAAAAAAAAAAAAATCACACTTACACATCTGCTTTACCTCTCGCTCCTGCTTCTTCGTGTCCATCCATCGTGTCTACTGTTATTTACAGAAACATATCCTAACATTAAAAAACCTAACACAGTCAGTATTATTTGAATTCACAAATGATCTGTTAAACGTTGTGAATACCTGCTCGTTTGGGATGTGATTTTGTCGTGGCTTTTCTATTGGATGACTGCTCTTCCTGCACACAGACACGATATGGAATGTGACGGTGGAGCACAAGCCACTCAGGCTGAAGCGTGATTGTGTGGGGAATATTAAATACACGAACTGACTTAATATTCCTTAATTACAGGCTCACTTATACATCATTAAAGCATCTCAGCATTGCAATCTGGAAAGCCCGGGGCCTTTCAAAGGGCTTCACTGATGCACTGGATGATAAAAACAAGAAATGAAGCAATCTGGCAGTTAGTCTGTTTTGTTTTTTACTTTAACTTTGTAATGCTCAGAGACTCTCCCGATGTAGGCCAGGAAATGAGACCATCTTGTACGGGATCATGACTGCTCGGTTCGAGATGTAACATGGTGTATATCTGTTATTTTTTTAATGTATTCCTGGGGGTACGCTTACTCACACATTTCTCCACAGGCAACGGCTTTCCTTTGTGGAAGTTAGTGAGGATCAGAGCGATGGTTGTCAGAGTTTTTCCCTGGAAAAAAACAAAAAAATAAAAAAAATAAAACACAATACACAAATAAAGAAGAGATGATGAGGTCCCCGTGAGATGTTCAGGAACACAGGGTTCCTCCTGTGTTCTCATGAGTGACGGAATCAGCCTGTTGTGCAGTCGGACGCTGTGTGCGTCTGCTGTATCTGGGGTGTGTGTCTGCGCGTCCGTGCCACTCACAAGCCCCATGTCATCTGCCAGGATTCCCCCACAAACCCTCTCTGGCACTTCTTTAGCGGAGAAACAAGTGAGGGTGTTGTAGTAGAGCTCGCCTCTCTTCTCCCAGAAGGGCGGAAGAGCAGATTTGTTCTCCCGAGCACACATCCAGGACAGCGCCTGCCTCTGGTGGGGCAGGAGGGGGGTGCCGACAGCCTGCGGGGAGAGGAACACGGGAAATATGCTCGTCAAAGCAGAATTAGGATGCTACTGTAAAACACACGTCTTTAAAAGCTGAGCAAGTCTTTGGGGCTGCAAAGTGCTGCAACTCCAGAGGTGCGAAGTAGTTTCATCAAAACTGCAGTAACTAAAGGGAGGGCTAAAAGGATGAAGAATTTATGCAGGTGTCAGACATGAGACAGTTTGCAGACGTCATGTCAGATTATTTACAGGAAACAGCCTTTACTTTGAATAACAGTTTGGGTTTGCCAAAGTGCAATGATTAACTTATTAACTTTGATTAGCTTAGTCAGTGAAAGTTCAATGAGGCTCTTCGCATTTACAACAAAGTCGAGCAAACCAAATAAGATAAGCAAATAAATGTACAAGAGAAAAAGCACGCAAAATCAAGAGTATGGAATCTACTACAAATTATAAGCAGTTGTATGCATAAGTGTTGCGTTAGTCGATTGTCAGTACTTGGGTACTGAGTTATGGTACTCGACATTCCTGGAACTGGGCCAGTGGAAGCTAAAACAAATTTTCCACAAATTCCGTGCTAAATCTGGGGACTTTAGGTGTCAGCTGGTCACTGGGGCGGGTGCGATGGTTCAATGTCGGGTGGAAGGTCCCAAACGATGACCTGACATGATGGCAGCCATGCAAATACTGACTCAAAAAAACAACAACAAAAAAAAACCAAAAAACATTTGGGATTTTAAAAATTTTGCAAACGTTTGTGAATCCTTCATGACCCGAAAAATAGACGACGTTCCCAAAGAACAACAGTGAGGAGTAGTGGTGTGCATCGGGAGGAATTCTGAGTAGCGTGCGATTGATGCTACAGTTCTGTTAGATGCAAGAATAAATGCTGATATATTTGCAAATGAAAATCCGCAACAATACAGTCAACAATGATTATTTTTTTTTGCAGCGGGATGAAATTATATTATTATATATAATTATATTCTGTTGGATATGAAGATTGCTGAAGTTTTGGTAAATGAATGTGATCGTGCAGAGGAAGTAAGAGTGTGGGGAGAACTTCAATGCTACACTTTACGCTCGTTCCTGAGGGGACTCCAAGTGTCGGTAGATCTGCAGCTCTGTTTTTCCAGTGCACGGAACATTTTGCGGCAACCTCTAATCATCTTTCGAATAAACCCCAGACGTATTCCGCGCTTCACGCATTCGGCGGCGCAATGCTGCTTCTCCCACCGTCTGTTCACCTTAATAAGGGACTGGAGACGGGCGAGGGCAGAGGGAAGCGTCTGTTTGAGCCTGAGAGGCACAGGCGGGATGGGGGAGGAACGAACGTGCAACAAAGCAACGACGACGGCTGTCAGTTGATGCCAAAAATTAAAGGCACGCCTGCCATAAAACACATTAAACATACGCGTACCTCAGCCGCCTCCTTCTCGCCGTCTCTGCTTTCCACCAAGTCTTCAAACAGGGTGTCAAACGCGTTCTTCAGCTGAGGGAGAGGATACGTGCAATCAAAAGGGGGCCAAGGGGGTAAAACGGCGAGTTTCGCGGCGTCCCAGCCAGTCCTCGCAAAGTTGACATAAAAAAAATGCATGAACAAAGGCCCGTGTCAGCTCTACGGAATCAACAAGAAGGGACACTCTCCTTTCAGATACCTCCAAGATATCGTGATAAGGGTTGAACATCAGCATTGATACACTTGCGATCAAACTATATTCACCTCCTCTGCAGTTAGCGGGACGGTTGAGTTCCGCTTAGACGCCCAGGGGCCTGCGGGGTTGTATTTTTTCTGAGCTGCACCTGAAGTCACACACACATTTTCACCATGCGAGACCTATACCTATGCAAGGACTTTATGTCGGGAAACGTAATCAAAGACAAAAATCAGATTAGACGGCCGTGTGTGTGTGTGTGTGTGTTTGTGTGGAGGGGAGAAGGGAGTTTGCATGAGTACCTGGTGGCATTCCACCTATGTTCAGTTTATATCCTTTGCGTGACATGAATTCAACCACAGTGTTTTTGCTCTCCTCTTTCCCCCAGAAGGACAGAACCACCGGCATCGAGAACTGGTTGTTTGTCCCCGAGTGCACCACCCTGACAAAGGCATGCGGTAATGACAAGCACACACACACCGATTAAAAACTCACAGATGGCCACTGTTTTCACCCAACTGCTTTCGTCCGGTAACTCACCCCTCTACTTTGGCCAGGTTGTTGTCCATGACGTGGGCCATCGCAGCTGCCAGCTCCTTCTTGATGTGTCCCACCTGGCTGCCGTAGATGTTGGCGACCATCACCGCGTTGCGGTCATATGCGTTCTGGGGCTCTCGCACCAGGCCCACCATCTCCCCCTTGTTCACCTGTCCAGAAAGCACAACAGATTACGCCGTGACGGCGTCAGCGGGGGGGGGGGGGGGGGATTTATTGCTAAATAAAATTGCTTAGCTGTAAAACACTTCAGGCGCTCCGCATCTTATCAGCATTCGGTAAACGTGAGTACAAATATTACAGCCCACTTCACTCATATTTGTGCAGATAAAAATGCGCCTCCGCACGAGTGTGTAGGTCGGTCCTTAAACTTGGTGAAGCGGAGTCTGCTTCACTTATGTTGGCAGTTTTTTGATCTAATGCCATCGGACAGTTCTCTAACCCTCATCTACTTAATTCTACTTTTTCAAATATGAGGCTTTTTTTCCCCCCACAAACAAAATGACAACATCAGTGACATAAGTAACTGATTAGAAGTTCAACGACTTCGTCATGCTTAAAAACGCCATTAAAGCTGACTGTCACCTATTAAAACGCCATTCAGCTTTTTGATAACTTTCTTGCACTTGCGTGGCAGTGGCCGGCATACCTGACCAAGTGTGTGACATCATACTGTATATTTGTGTTGATGTCGCCACTGTGTGACACAGACGCGGGTCCTTCAGGACACCTTTTTTTTTTTTTTTAGCATTAATTCATCAGTTTTCAGCATCCAACTATTCCAGTATTCAGATGCATTTTCTGAAGGAAACACGTTTTTTTTTTAGTTCCTTCTGCAATCTCACCTTCTTTGTAGCTTATTCTTTGTCAACGTTTCCATTTTTTTTTTTATAGCGTTTGACTTTATCAATGCTACATCTGCTCATGTATATTCTCATCCCTCACTTAGCTCCATCGAATCTTGAATCCATCTGCACGTTTGTAGATGCTGTGCCAAATCAATTGTCCCCTGTGGGACAATTATTTGAATTTAATTGTTTTTTTTTACTACCAGCTGGGTTGTGTTATTGTGTGATGACTCTATGTTTACAACATGATGAAGTAGGCGCAAACAAGTGCGATAGAGGGGAACGGAAGTGACGCCCACCACCCCGGTGTAGTATCTGAGACCGACTACGGTGCCCCGCAGCTGGCCAAACAGCACGCTGCCGTCCGCGTCCGGCTCCTCGGACGCCGCCGCCCTGATGGCCTGGGAGAGGGTCTCCGCGTTGGCCTCAGGCCGGTCCGCGAACAGGTCCACCTCGCTGTACCTGCCCCCGCCGAACCACCTCCGGAAAGAGGACATGCTGCCTGGAGCGCGGACATAAACACACAGAAGAGAAGCAGATGAGGCCCGGCAGTGGGGGGCTGCCGGGGGTCATCGCATGGCCCACCGACACCCGCCGCCCCGGGTACCAAGTCCGGGCTGCGGGTTGTAGCCCGCGCACAGCAGCTTTCGCCCTGGTTTTGCCGTTAGATTAACGAGCGCTGGCGGCGGCTAACGCGTTCGGCTTGCTAGCTGCTTCGAGGCTGCGGCGACGGAGCGTCAAATACTTTTAGTCCTCCTCGGTCACAGCCGGCGTCTGCGGGCGGGGTTGATGTTGGTCGTCTCGGGCGGCCAAAGCTGACGCTCCGGCGGCCGCGGTAACTTACTCTCCGGGCAACGTTGAATCACGGCGGATACGGCGACGTCAAGCTACCGGCACTCAGGATACAACTTCCGGTCGTGACCTTCACAAAAAAAAGCTCTGCGTGATAGAAACGGTAACTCGCCTCGTCATTAATAGCTATGTGGAAATTAATAAATGAATGAATGAATAGGTTATAAGTTATAGCGCTCTTGACATGCTACCCTTTAAGAGTGGCCGATGCAGGTTAAAAAATATTATCAGGTACCAGTCTGTGATGGCACAAGTGTCTTTAAGAGTGAAAATGTGCCTTAATATGTGCATGAAAAATTAGCGATAAACATATCTCAAGTATGGCCGCTTAGTTGTCATGGAGACACAGTTGCTTTGTCCTCATTTGGCCCACTTGTGGATGCCCAGATGAAACTTTTCCATCACAACGCAGGCAGAAGGTGGACCATCCTGTGTTGCGCTGATTGAATTCCATCAGCTTCATTTTCACTGCACATCAATCATGCACGGCGCAAGTCTGGATTTTGTTCGAGCGCTGGCACGAGAGTAAACCTTTTATTCTGAAAACCCACGCTGTCTTGTTGCCGGTGTGGCGGTTTCAAGCTTGCGGCGCAGGGTGAACGCGGCTGGCTGTCGCCGTTTTTCGCGCCGTTCGTGCGTTTGGGCCGCCGAGCAGCTACGGAAGCCGCGGGGATCCAGACTCCGCGGTTTCTTCTACGACGTTCCGCTTCCTCTCCCGACAGATTCCTCCCGGGGCCAAGCCAAGAAACACAGACAAGGCTGGGAGCGCTCGGGGAGAGCGAGAGACGGAAAAAAAAGGGCGAGTGCGACTGAAGACGACGCAAAAGTGTTCCACGTCTCCGGTGGGCTTTAAAACGGGCTGAAAAATAAGCAGAAACGGGGCGGAGTTTGGCCGAAGTGCGGTTGTTTCTCGCTGCTGACAGCCAACCGGTGAGTTCAGGTCCGCTCATTGTGTCCGTCCGTGCGTGTGCGTGCGTGTGTGCGTGTGTGTGTGTGTGGTCAGTCAAACCTGTTAACTTTTTTTGTTCTGTTGCCAAAACCGTGTGGACGCAGGCAGCGTTCAGGCTGCGTGGCATCTTGATAGGAGACGCTTCTCATTGTAGTTAGGATGATAAAAGTGACGTAGGCGTCTTTTGTGTGTGTGTGTGTGTGTGTGTGTGTGTCTGTCTGTCTGTCTGTCTGTGTGTGTGTGTCTGTCTGTCTGTCTGTCTGTCTGTCTGTGCCGGGTGTATCTCTCAGCTCTCTTAAATGCAATTTCGCTAAATCAGTGTCAAGTCGGAGCCATCATACATGTCTGGGATTTTTTTTTTTTAGTACATCAAGAGGGATAGATGCTGGTCCTGTTCATATTCAAGCTCTAAGAAGTCCTCAGACATGCATCCTTAATGTCAGAATGAACCTTGAGTTTGTTGGCGTTCCTGCCTCCGCTGGCCCCTGAACGCAACACCTGCAAGCGGTGGTTTATCTAAGGCCTCTTGTGTGACTGATTTCTGTGTCGAATCACTCATTCATGCACCGCACTCGAGTACTGGAGGGCCGGTTTGGTGCCGGGTCCACATCGTCGCAGCTTTTGACGGGAGCCCGGTTGCCTGGTTGGTCCTCTGAAGCCTCAGACTGTGGAGGCGGGTGTGAAGCAGCTGTCTGAACAACAGGATAAAGTGTTCAGAGCGGGTGTGCAGCTTGGCAGAGTGTTTACACTCCCAGACCCATAATCAGTGAAGTGACTCTGTAAGCTGATGAACCCAGGCAGCGTGTGTCCGTGTGTGTGTCCGTGTGTGTGTGTGTGTGCGCATAGTTTTTTTTGCACGCATTTTTTATTTTATTTTTACACTATATGTCTCTGAATGAAAGGCGCTGGAGGTGGTTAGCTTTGACTGAGTGTGTGTGCGTGTGTGTTTGTGTCGGCTTCATCACGCCTTCCAGGAAGTCCTCTGCAGAATTTCCTTTTATAGAAGCTGAATACAAAAGACTGGCTGTACACTTCCTGTAAACAGCCTGGCGGCTGTGTTTGCTGTACTCTGGTTGGCCGGCTCGGCCCTGTGACCCGCTGGGCCGTGGGGAGTTCCAGGATGAGGAAGTGGGCTTCCCTTGACGGCGGCCAGCCACAGGGAATAGAAAGCAGAGGGATGTGACACGGTTTGAGGTGCAGCGCTGATAAGCGGAGGGTCCGGCAATCGGATCCCAGCTCTCGGGCGATGCTGCCTGAGTGTAAAACAGGCTGTGTGGTACCTGTGCATGCAGGAATGTGGACAACAGCCTCCTGCAATTTAGTAAGGCAACATACCCATATCAGCCAGAGCAGGACAATAGTAATTTCAATTAGTCGATTAATGATAGTATGCATAAAACTGCGTGGTTTTGTTCTGTACTGACCTGTGAAAATTACTTAATTACTTACTTATTCTGCCAACAGCGCAAATCACTCATCTTCTATACCTTCTCACAGGTTTAGTATGGCAATGAGTGCTTAAACTACCATTAATTAGTTATTTTTCTAACTGATCCAATCATGCTGTAAGGTTTCGGCCCTCAGGTTTCTCTAGTCTTGTGATATCATATGCAGAAAAGCTATTTCCAGAGGCTTTAACCTGTAAACATGCTTTTTTGGGGGGTGATTTGTTGTTTTGTGACAGTAAGTCTGCTTTATTTCTTCCCTAGAGCTAAATAAACCAATGGTTGCCACGCTAGTTGGTGCTTTTTTAAAACAAAGCTAAAGATGTTTAGCTTAGCTTAGCATAAACAGTAGAAACCTTTTGAAATGGCTAGCCAAATTGATGTGTAATGTTTCATGAGCAACAAGTTATTTTGGTCTGGACCTTTTATATATATATATATATATATATATATATATATATATATATATATATATATATATATATATATATATATATATATATATATATATATAAAGTGTATATTAAGCAAACGCCTCTGATAGACGCCTCAAATGTTGTTCAAATTAGCTTTAGTCCGCTTGCTGCTTTTATGCTAAGGCTAAGCTAACCGGCTGCTCTGATCTGCTTGATATTTACATGCGCAGCGTTAAGAGTGCTAACAATCGTCCCATCGAGCTCTTGGCAAGAAAATGAATGAGCTCCTGTCCCCAAATCTCGATCTATCCCTCTTCATGATGTTTATGATAATGTCCTGTGACTTGGCCAGCTCGTGTATCCATTCAGGGTTTCAGCAGAAAACAGGGAGCGGCCATCGCAAGGCCGACGTGTGCACCTGCCCGCTTGCGTCAGTGTGATCAGCTGGAAGCCCCAGTTGACGATGTGCAAATGCTCGCACATGCTCACAATGGGGATTGTGTGTTCTTATGACAGGGAGTGTGTGTGTGTGTGTGTGTGTGTGTGTGTGTGTGCGCGCGTGTGTGTGTGTGAGAGGACTTGGCCACCGCAGCAGCCCCGGAGCTATGGAATTCCTCCTGGGAGACAACTTGTCTCAGCCTGGCCAGCCAGCACCCACCAGTCCCGCACGCACGCACGCACGCGCGCACACACACACACACACACACACACACACACACACACACACACACACTCTGACTTTGAAAATGCACATTAAGGCTGGACTAGGTCTAATTTTATCCTGCCCAGGCAAGAACACACTTGTTCCATCCTGGCCTGCTGAGGAATGAGGCAGCCTGCTAAGACCTGCCCCGAGAGCCGTGAAAAGACACAGGGAGAGCAGAGTAGATCAATGAGCACCGGAGAAAGCAGTGCGCACACTCTCTGGGAATCTCACTGGTTACCTGGTCTTCTGTTAGACACAGAAGAGGCAACAAACAGGTGAGTACTCAGCAGCCAACCTTAGACGAAGAGGCGAAGGCCCGAAAAAGATGTTAGACGGCATAAAAAGAGCGAGCGGAGTGTCTCTCTCTCTCAATGCGGACTTGCTTATTGAATTGTGCCTTCTACAATGATGTGGCTGCCCGGCTACACTGGAAATTCTGAGCAGCTACCTGATCTGGAGCGGAGAAAGCCACCCCAGGCAGCGCGCAGACATCCTGTGATTCAAAGCTGTTGCACAGTGGAGTGTAAAGCTAAGTGGCGGCCCGCGGTAGAAACATCAGTCACACAGTAGCGTGAACGTTGCAGGAAATCTACACGGTTGTGGGTAATTTAGCCTGGAGTTGAGAAGATGGCGCTCCAGTGTCTTCAGTTTCACCGCTCGTGCGAATTGGCTTTATGAGGACTGTGGGCAGAGAGGTCTGCGTCGACACGTCGTCACTTATGAGGCTGGGTTTGGCCCGGGGTGCTCTGGGATCAGCGGTGAGCCAGCTCAGCAGAACTTTGTGTGGTGCGAGGAGATGACTGGCAGACAGACCCGAGCCACGATTTGTTATCTGGATTTTTATCACTGTACATGCTTTGTCATGAGGTGAGAAAATCTTTGTTTGCTTCCTGTTTCCTGTCTGTGATGTCATCAGAAATGAAGACTACAGCTCGGAATTGAGTGACCTGCTTGCTCTGCAGGGTGCTCGTGTGGTTGAAGGTTGAAGTCTGCGTGCGGGCGCGTTCAGTTTTCTCCATATCAGGTTAATGGGTAGAGTTGCACATTTCATGCGTTTTTTCTTTGACTGTTAGTCGAACATGCTAAGTGATTCATCATTAAATAATTAGTAAGATACAAAATGCAAGTGTTATCTCTCAGTTTAGGTTTTGATCAGCTGTTGTTAGAGCCTGACCAATATTAGGTTTTTGGAGTTGTTGCCAATGCTGATGTTGGGGACTAGAAAATTTATGATATTGATATAGTCGATATCTCCTGCTATACTTCATATTTTGATAAGTTGGCAGTTTCATACCACAGGACGTTACTCTTGCTTGTTTTGTTGTTTTTGTGTATCATACAGCTTTAATTCTTTTGACCAGCAAATGGCCACGCTAGATAGGTGGAGCACCAATGACGGCATACTGTCGTACTCAGCAAAGATATTTTTGCAAACGTTTGAAATGTTTTATATCGTTTACTGTAGGGATGGGTATTAAAGGAAATTTTCTTGATTGATTATCAGAAGAATTAACAATGTTAACAGTGTTGTTCCTCAATAGATTTTTTAACCCAAAAATAATAATTGACCAACAACTATCCTCTTATATAAAGCAGTTGAAGCTTAACTGTTGAACAAAAAACAAAAGAGGTTAGCCGCCATCGCCGCCTGGTAACTGTCAGTCCAGCAGCCACTCTGGCAACCGAGTGTTGAAAAATAGCTGTGCCCCCATCTGGTGGCTGCCTTGTAGTCAACTTCTTTGCATTAATTCAAATGGCGCACTACACAACACGACCTCAATGATATGAATGCTAGATCGACATAATTCCACAAGATCGAAAATATCCTGTCAGTGAATATCAGCCACTTGTCGGGTAAAACCAGCGTGTCCGTGACATGCAAATGACAGCCGAGAATATCGGCCGGCAGATAAATCAGTCTGGTTTGGTTATAGCGATACATCCGTTATACCGAGGAGGCACACTGGTAATTGTTGCTCTTGAGGGCATGCGTGGTCAGATGTAGTTGCCATTCATCGCTATTATCACCAGGACTGGGTTGTTGGTTCTACACACACATCACCGCAGCCTCCGCTAGCTAACAGCGACAGGATATTTTTTTATTTCCTTTTTCGGACGAAGGAGCTCCACTTTTGCCTTGCACTCCAGCTGTCAGGTGCTGACTCTTCAAGTGATTCAAAATTGATGGTGTACTCGTAGTGTTTTAACACTACTAGCACTGTTTTCTTTTATGGCGTAATGCCCCCGAGGCTGAACTTCTCCCTTCGTGATGCCAGTGGTGTTTCTCAAGTGCAAAGTCCGCCCTCTTGTGGTAAAAAAGTTGACGCTTGTTAACTCCAGAGAAACGGCACATGGGATGTGCATTTTCAGGTAACCTATTTTTAATTTGTTAAATTCTTAACAGCAGTTAATCAATGATAAATCACTATCATCCTGAATAATGGGTAACTTAAGTACCAATATAACAATATAATGTCAAAATTGTCTTAAACAGAAGTACAGAGTTCCACAGCAGAAGTAGTATCAAGACTAAAAGTATACCCATTCAGCAAACTATGGGTAAGGTCCTCTCCAAAGGGTCAAAATGGAAATCTGCTGGGTCTTGACAGAATTAATGGAGCATAGAAGATCAGAAAATTGGTAATTAATCAAAATCAAAACCAGAGACTGTTTTATTGCCAAGTAGGTTTTCACATACGTGGAACATGACTTGGTGTCTGGTGCCTAACGGCTAACATATAGTTGTAAGGAAAATTAAAGTATACGAAATATACAAACATACTCTGTACAAGGCTATAAACAAATGTGGCATAAACCTTAAATATGTGCAATTATGGGTTTATTGTGCAGTTGTTGTGCATTTGTAACTGACAGTTGTCAGAATGACCAAAGGATGATTCAGCTGTACTTGGGGGCGGAAGGCAGGGTGAGCGGGGGTTGGGGGTGGGTCTCTGGTCTTATTAAATAAAAACTAATCCTATGATGAAGCCAGCTGAGATGTGGAAATGTCTCTTGGTTGGACCAGCAAACAACTGAAAACCAGGCACCGACACAGGTCCTTCTTCTTGACAAATGGTCCCAAGCCAAAAAAAAAAAAAAAAAAGAGTCTGAAATCCCGATTAAAATAAAATATTATGAAATATATGTTGTTGAGGTAAGACTGCAATCAGTAGAAGCTAGCATGGTGGAAAAATAAAGCAGGGTGAAACAGAAGAACTCAACGTGCATGTACTCGGTTGCAAATGTATTACAGTGACTTTCCACGACTGGTGTCTCTTTTCATTCCTCTTGCTTCAACTTCTTTCTCGCCGACTCTTCAACACTTTCTTTCTCTCTCTCTGCCCCCTTTCCTTCCTCATTCATTAGTAAGTGGGAACGAGACTCAACACGTCATTTCTGCCAATCACCCTTTGCTTCCTGTTCGCTCTCTCAGTTCCCTTTGCCCCAACACTCACCGCTGATCCACAGATTGCGGCATGGATGGATGTGTATGAGTTTCTTTACTTGTTGTTTTCTGTACTGCATGCAACGCAGGCCGAGCTTTTCTTGCTTTGTGGAGGGGAAACGGGCTCCCCCTCCGTCGCATTCAGACCAGCGCCGTGGAATATTTTACAACAACAAACAAAAAGAAGAAAGAGGAAGAAGCGAAACAATGGTCGAGCGTGCGGCGGACTTACGCTGTTTCTTATGTGCTTTTGCGTTCGTGTTTTTCATCCCGGCACTGCAGGTGTACGTGTGTGTAGATGTGTGACAGCGGAGTGTGTGAGGACAAGCCCCCCGCCCCCCCTGTCAGGATGAGCAGCCAAGGAGGAGCCAAGGACCCCCAGTCAGCCAATCACAGCTCTCGGCCGCTGCCGTCCGTGCCGGAGGAGAGAAAGTCCAGAAACAAGATCATCTCCATGTTTGCGTCTGAGAAAGGTGAGAGATTTGGAGAATGCGGTGCGCTTGTGATGCGTAGCGGGGGGGAAAAAAAACACATGTTGCGCTGGATGACCATGTGACCTCCACCTGCAGGAGGCAGGAAGAAAGACCGGGACAAGGACAGGCCTGAGATCTCCTCCCCTTCGGACTTTGAACACACCATCCATGTGGGCTTTGATGCTGTCACCGGAGAGTTCACCGTAAGTGTCAAAACTTAAAAGGGGCGACTCCAGAGATTGAGTGGGGGAGAGGGGGTTTGTTGTTGTTGTTACTGTTGGTGATGTTTGCGGGTGGTGGAGTGAAATGGTTGAACGTTGCATATCAGGAGGTTCCCCAAGCTGAGAGAAGACTGGCTCTACGATTTATGTGCATGTTTTTCAATGTGGGTCTGCATGCGTTTGTCCAGGGCATGCCAGAGCAGTGGGCGCGACTCCTCCAAACCTCGAACATCAGTAAATCAGAGCAGAAGCAGAATCCTCAGGCGGTCCTCGACATTCTCAAGTTCTACGATTCCACCAGTGGAAAACAGAAATACCTCAGTTTTTCTGCCTCTGGTTAGTTTCTTTCTTTTTTTTTAAGTTAAATCTTTGCAGCTGCAAAGCCTCAATCTCCTAACATGCTACCCTTTTTTTTTTGGCCTCTTTCAGATAAAGACTCTCAGTCGGTGGGTGGCGTCTCCCCTCTCATTCATCCGCTCTCATTCATACCGTCATTGTTAATACTGAAAGTCACTCTGTTACACTCGGGTATCTTCCCTGTCGCAGCCGGGCAAGCAGGGTACCGCAACCTCCCCATCGGGTGGCAAGGATGGCGACGACGACGACGATGACGACACACCGCCCCCGATTGTGGCACCGCGGCCAGAGCACACAAAATCGGTAAGCCACGATGGAGGTTAGATTGTAGTGGTTCTGGATGAATTGGAAAAAGAAAAAGAAAGAAAACAGCTTGGGAAGAAATTGTTTCTCAGGAGACTGAAGATCGACATTACATTCGGCATTTTGTCGATGCAGTTATGGTGGGAATTACGGCAAAGTGAGCTTTATGGCCATTGGCCAAAATTGACAAGCAGCCAAAGTCATGTAGACGAGACCGCCGGAGGTTCAGTGCCCCTCGAAAAAGAGTTCCCGTATTGCTGTGGTGCGTCAGGTGTACACAAGGTCGGTGATTGATCCAATCCCAGCTGCCGAGGGAGACGCAGCCTCCAAGGCAGCTGACAAACAGAAGAAGAAGGGAGGCAAGATGACTGACGAGGAGATCATGGAGAAACTCAGTAAGTAAACCACCCACACACGAACACACACACACAGACACAGAGAGAGAGAGAGAGAGAGAGGAAAAAGAAAGGGGAAGGGAGGAGAAAAGGGAAAGAGAGGTGAG
>CAAKHG010012287.1:0-10239 GCA_901007715.1 Dactylopterus volitans | reverse complement strand
AAAAATTTTTTTTTTCCCCTTTTTTATTTTTTTTTTTTTTTTTTTTTTTTTTTGCATTTTTTTTTTTTTTTTTTATGTGCACACATGCCACATACTGTATGCAGCAGTGAAAGAGCCAATGCATATTGCTCCATCTCAACTCTGCTGCGCTGGTAAAATGCAGCACTTAAACAATTAACATGATTGCAAGAGGCTGAAGGGTCCCAAACGTGGAGTGAAGCTACAAACACAGGAAATTACTAACGGCGGCTAATTAAGCCCTGACTCCCACTCCGCTAGATTAGATTCAATACAGCCAGTATATTTATCTGTCAGCTATTGATCACAATATGCAGCCCAGAGCAGGGACAAGTGTAATCATATGACGCACTTACACTTGCGAAACTGATGGAACATCAATTAGAAAGTGATCTTCAGAGAGGAGCTGCAGACATGCTCTTCGGCCCTGTTTGTTGCATTTCAATGATTTCGGCGATACTGTTCATATTCAGTATATTATTTGTGTTATCTGCAAGGCATTGCTGTAACAAAACAAGTAAAAAATGTTCCGCTGTGTACGTGAGGCTCTCTCTCACTCTGCTTTGGTTGGGTCCAATCACATTCATCTTCGGCGTCCTGTCAGTTATATCTTTTCTCCTGTTGGAGCTGTCTAATTCAAAGGAGGAGTACTATTGCCAACAAAAGCAAGGTGCTCACAAGAGGATTTCCGAAACTTAAATGGTTTTAAAAATCATGGGAGACCACAGAGTTCAAGGGGAATTTCACCCCAGGGAAGATATTCCAGTTATAAAACTTGATATCTTCAGTGGAATGGTGCAAACAATTTTTAAAACTAGTACTGCATGACCAGAGAACAGAGAGAATAGCATTGCTGGTATTGCTTTTTGCTCAAAGGGTAAAAATCCTGCAAAGCCCTGAACGCACCAGGCGCGCCGTCTTCACACATATGGACAGAAGAGAGCTTGAGGCATAATGTTACTTCAGGATCCAGTGAGAAACGTGGATGAAAACAACCATAGCCAGCGGAGTGATACCATATAGACGTATGAATATGGTTTGTTAGAAAATGGTAGTGTTGCAGAGTGAAATCACATAATAGACGTCAGCGCTGAGAGTTCGGATTTGATGTTGGAGGCTATCGCCGTACTGCCAGTCGGTGTTTGTTGGCTTGAGATTTCGCACAAGTTTGACGAGCCCGTTATGTTGCCACAGTTACTGTCTGGGCAGTGTGCAACTGGCTCTTGGTTTTCTTATTGTTTAAAATATTTCAATCATATCCTACCCACACTGGAGTGATACTAATCTGGTTAAAAATGAGTAAAGTTTCCTTTTAACAACATATTCAACCTAGGAATGGACATGTCAGACAATTCGATAGATCGCTTCCTCCACCCTCAACATGTCTTAAGTGTTTTATATACAGAACATCCCAAAGATCCTACAATAAAGTATCATCACTACATTTAGGTCATGATGGGATCACGATTTTACAATTTACCAAGTATTGCAATTACATATATTATGATTTACAGTATTTTTCACCAGCTTAAGTATTTCATGCACTTCTGTCATTTATGCAATGAAAGCTCGATACTTGACAAGCTCGATGCTTGGCATCCGTGTATCAATATAATATGGATGTATGGATTTTTTTAGTCATCGTCGATGAGTTGGTGAAGATGCATGAACGCGCAATGTAGGATCTAACAGAATCTTGCGTGACCAACCGTGACTTCAGAGTAAAAACGAACAAGGAGACAGAAGGGGGTGCTTTGGCTGCGACGTTTCATGTGAAATACAAGCGTGTAAGATCGGCTTGGTGACTGGTTCCCAGTCAGTTCGCTCTCATTGGCTACTGTGGGATTTAGCTCAATCTTCAATCGCTGTTTCTCTCACAGTACATGATTTCCTGTTGAGGAGGCTCCGACCCAGTCGGTGGCGTCAAGATTATGTTAACTATGGGCAGATAATCACAGATAATCATTTCATCGGCTTCGGATCGGACATATCAGAAGAAACAAATCATTGTGGGAAATTTGGTCAATTATCCTCTAGTGTACATCAGACCTTAGAGACATTGTTGCTAGATTTAACTACCCCTCAACAGCCCCCACCCTCCCGGGCAGTGGCAGAGAGTTTATAAGGCAGGCGGAGCAACACGTTCTGTCTGCATGGAAGTTGACATTTGGGCGTTAATTTCTGTCTGAGTGATCTTCTAAATGTCAATATAGCTGAAATCGTGTCTTTATTGTTTTTAGATGATAGTGTTACTTTGGAACATTAGACATTTAGCAGGATAGCAGCTTGGAACTAACTGGAACACGTTTTGGGTAAACACAACACCAACAGAAAAAAAAAAGAGCAATTAAATTTGATAGGATATCATTCTGATATTTTAAAAGTTTGATTTTTCTCCATGAATGGACTTCTGTCTCATTGGACATTTGTTGTTTTTCATCAGAATCATCAGTCGAAGAAGATTCCCCTGTCTTTGAGCTGAGCTGTTTCGCGTAGAGCGGCGTCCTTAATCTCTGTCTGCTGACATCACTGAGGGACAGGCAGGATGAAAAATGAGAAGAGCGCACACGCACGCAGACAAGCAGGCACGAAGGCACGAAGGCACACACACATACACATTTGCTTGGCTGTCTTAGTGAGGAAAGTCAGCGAGAAAGTGAGGACTGGCCAAAATGTCCTCACTCTCTCAAAGTGTCCTCACTTGGGGCCGGCATGGCTCAGTTGGTAGAGTGGCCATCCCGGAATCAGAAGATCCTCATCTCTGGCAGAGACTGTGTCGAAGTGTCCTTGAGCAAGATACCGAGCCCCTGATTGCTCCTGGTGGGCCAGGTTGGCACCTTGCATGGCAGTCTCCGCCATCAGTGGATGAATGAGTGTGTGAATGTGAGTGTAAATGGTAGTGTAAGTCAATTTAGCACTTACTTGGATGGTCAAAAATTGGTTCACAAAGACATACATACAAGAATAAACACACAAACACACACATACACACGTACGTCCATGCGATCGTTTAAACCAGCAAATAAACCGTTCCAATTCAATTTTGTCATCATCATCTCTCCAGATGGTTTAATTAAAATAGCAGGTAATTATATTACTTGTAGGCATGTTTCCAAAGACCTCACTCAGGCTTGAACCCATCTTTCTTTTTCAAGGGAGGACTTTGCCTGCTCATTTGACGAATTCTGCAGGGCTCCCCGTCTCAAAACCCGAAAAGCCTCTTTGTAGTTCAGCATGATTCATCTCTGTGATGTTCCGTGTATACAAGGCTCCACCAAGATAAGAGAAAGCCCCAAGTTGATAAGGGAGAGAAAAGGCAAAAAGAAAAATGTTGAATGTGCCGAAAAGAAGACCGTGCCCACGTGGTTTTTTTCTATCACACAGCCGCACGGCGAAAAAGGTGAATAATAGAACATTTCTCTTAAGACTCAGTGGTGGTGAATTATGCTTTCACATGTTTTAAAACTGCGTCAGGAAGATGAATAATACAAGTTAAGCGGTGTAAGCAGCCACATTTGAAGGGCTTTGTTTCCACTCCATTGCCCTTCTCTAAACAATAGATCACCTGCTGCATCAGTAAACCAAGCACAGTGTCAGTTCAGGCAGAGCGGTGAAGTTGGAGCAATCGCTGGCCATGTTTACCAGACTGATTTTTCACTATTAGTGTGACTTTTTAGAATTTGACAAAGAATTCTGTTTGGCAAAAACCAAAATATTGCGAGTATGTAAACGTACATAATGACTGTGACTTAAAGCCCAACGTCCACTCACATTCACTTCACTCAAACAACGATGGTAGGTACGTTCTACTTCGAATAAAATATCCAATTAGCGCTTCAACATGACTTTCCTCTCCACTGACACACTTGGCACACTCATTATTCAAAAATAAGGTGAAAGATTCATATCATCCTTTCATCTTCAAAAGAAATATTTTGACTATTTCTTGAACAGGTGCAGTTATTTTCTGGAATCTTTATGGGCTACCTGGCAATCTTGGAGTGTTTTTTCTTAATTAAAATGAAAAACTAGACAAGCCTCATTTGGAAACACAAACTTGTATGGTAGCCAATCAAACATCTCCATCCCACGCTTTGATTCCTGCCTCAAGGTGCTTTTTGTTGTTGATTAATTGCGTATGTTCTTTCATGTGACCACATGTTTGATGAAGTTGCTGAGTCATTAAAAAAAACATAACAATAAATCAATGCCCCAAAACACATACATGAAACATGCATGCACAGTAATTAGAGGAGTGTGGTGCATGCAATGGTCATCAACTGAGAAACCACAGCATTCTTGTCATCACTGCACTCAGAATGATGGCGAAGATAATGGACTGCAACTTTGCTGTGACATTATAAGCGCAATCTTGTTGGTGTATGGAAGCCATTCTCCTGAGAAAAAAAAAGCCTCTTAATATGTCATTAAGAGACATTAGCAATGTGACATGAGCCCCAGATGGAGCCATATTACACGCCAATTAGATCTCAGTGGATGGGGCCAATAGATGAGTTGATGGGGATGAGTATGGAGGCTCTGAAGTGTTTTCACACATTTTCAGATGATAATTTCCCCCCGAAAAAGGTGAAAGCGAGCTGATGATTTGCATGATGAGCCACCAAACATCTGGAGATACTTAACATCATGCAAATCCCAGTAATGGACATTCAGATGCTTCAGGTGAATGTGGCGACCCTTTTAAATGTGTCACATGATTCATTCGTCTTTTCCGTGCGTGAGACAAAACATGGCGATGAAGGATGAGTGAAGGACCACGTACTTAATCTGTGGAGAGAGGAGGAGTATTTACTTAAGTCAGACTTGAGGGCCAGCTCGTAGGAGGGCGGCGGGTGGCTGAGGTTCTGGAAGGATCTGGAGAGTGATAGGTCGTAGGGCTCCGTGGCCGAGGTCAGGATGTTGTTCATCCGCTGGGGTCTCTCTACAGGGGACAGGGGAGGAAGTGGTGCAGGTGGGGGGTCAGAACAGCCAAAAGGATGGGATTCATACACTGGGAGTCTTTATATGGGGTGAAAGATTGATCTGCTGGATTTGAAGGTGACAACTGGCTCCCTTTGGTATACACATGGCCTCACCTTTTTGCATAGAGAGTCCTTCTAGGGGAATGTAATGGAACCTGACCAATACTAGATATTTGGAGCTACTGATACAACTACATTTTTACGAATGCAAAAGCCCTGCAATAGATTCTCCCTTCAGGAGCAGTTTTCGATGAATTTTTATGGAATCTGTCTGAAAGAGGTGTTGACATATTTTTAATGATTGCTATTGGGACTGTAATTTTCCATTCTGTTTAATTGTACTGGGTTATACTGAGAGGCGTCAAGAATATTTTGGTCATCCCACCCATATGCATTACGGACATTGCTCAGTTTAACCAAGTACAGCTCAGCAGCATCACAAATTACAATCCCAATAATGATCATTAAAATGTCAGCAACTCTCTAACAGATTCAGTAAAAAACTCAAATAAAACTCTTATAAATAACTATATATGAATAAATTTATTGCAGGGGAGCTGTATAATATTCTATGGTAAACATGCAGTGGTCATAATGTCATTCTTGATGTGTGTGTATATACATATATATATAGATAGAGAAACATTATTTGTCAGTACAATTAATTAGTGTTTTGTTATAGTGTATCATCGTAAATGCAGCTACCATAAGTATTCAATGTTCCGCATGGCAACCATTTGTCCACCAAAACCATTATCTATGACAAGCAAATATTGGCCAATAGTATCAGCTGGTCATTGCATCAGTCTGGCTAAAGTAATTAATTAATTAATACTTTTAAAATGCGTTATTATTATTATTATTATTGTGCTATATTTTACCACCGTATTCATCTTGCAGCCCTGTTATTTCTTAATGTCAGACAAAGTACTAATGCTTCAAATATTAGCTACAGCTAGTGAGCAATGCTACAAAAATTAATTTTGCCGACAGCCTGAATATATATTTTTTAAAGGCAGTAGTTAGGATATGCATAGGACTGTCACGATTATGTAACTTTAGTGGACAATTAATTGGGACTAATAATTTAATTGTCTTGCTCTGTTTACTTTCTGTTACCATTACAGTATATAGCTTCATGATACACATTTTGGAGAAGAAGAGACATTTGTTTGCATTAGAAATAAAACATATATATTTCTGTTTGTCTTTGTTTTCATCCTCAGCAGTACCGTGGTGTTCGGCTGTGCAATTAAATGATCCATGTTGATGTCTTTAAAAGAGTGCCGTCCAACATCGGACGGTGGAAAACGACATGGAAAAAGTGATGGACATGAGACATTTGTGTTTCATCCAGATGCTTTCAAAATCAGCGATTATGCAAAAAGTAATTGCAGTTAGCACAAATCATGATCAGGCGATCATGCAATAACTGTGACAGCGCTCGGCATGTGCAGACATCCAACAAAGGGTGTCTGTGTATGGAGTCATGTCAAGTGCTTTTGTGAAAGCGTTTCCTTTGGAGTTTTGTAAACAACACACAGTGAATGTTCAGAAGAGGAAATGCTGGACAAACTGATGAAAAGATGCCAGGAAGTGGTGCATCTAATAATAACTGTAGCCAGCATTAAAACCAACTGAGGAAGACTGCATCCTATCGTTTAATTAAGCTAATTAAGCAAGATTAAGTTTGTTAATGTTTAATTCCAGCGCAGTTATACTTAAGGCAAGTTTTTGTAAATAAGTCGACTTCTATAACATGCACCATTCACACAGGGCTTCGCTGGAGCTGCAGCTGTCTCGAGCGATATGTGGTTCATGGCGGAACGCTTTCAGCGGTTCGGTTTGGGCCACCACCACAGCTGCCCGCGCTGTGTGGTGCTCCTGGGCGCCAGTATTTGGGACGCCCGGTCACGGCTCAGGAGGCGCGGCAGGTCAGGGAGTGCTGGGATAATGGGAGGGACTCGGGCAACTCTACTGCAGCGAGGAGGACAGGGACATACGATGCCAAAGAACAACTGTGTGTTTGTGGGGAGGCCGGCGCCACTTGTGTGGAGTGAAAAATAATGTGCGGAGAAAAACAACAAAGATTTTGAGATTGGACTAAAGGTCATGGTCTGTTGAAAGAAATAAAAATGGGAACAGCTAAGACCCCCAAGGTGCAAGTAAAGAAGTTTGATCTGTACATGATATATGCGGAGGGATAAGGTGAGAGGGCAAGAGAAACAAAATACACATAAACACTGTGTGCATGTGTATTACTTACCGTATCTCATTTGTCTGTGGGCTAACAAATCCAAGTGAGAAAAGAAGGATCAATGACAGTCAATGTGCACAGTATGTTTAAATGCATTTACAGGCTGCCCTTCTTCAGCAATTGCAAGCCTGTTTTTCATGCTTTAACACACCGGCAAACTCTTGAATTATGCATACAATCATAGTCAGAAGCTAAATAGACTTCAAAAGGGCCGTTTGAAGGGTTTTATTTGGTGCCAAAGGTACTTTTAAAATCCATTTCCCAGTGAAAAGGACATCCTGATTAAGAGGCAGACAAGCACGGGCGCAATGTGGACTGCAGCGCTCCATTAGTGGCGACAAAGTTTGAATAATGGCTTAATCTTCATCTTTTAGCTTTAATCTGGAAATACTGATGCAAAACTCCAGCCTCTGTAGTTTTTAGAATTAAGGCAGATTCCCTCTTTAATTGCATTTGATTTCATTGTGGTTTGAATGCAGGGCCATCCAGTAATTCAACACTAAAAGCTTCTCTCCCTTCACAGAAAAATCACATTTGGAGGAAAAGATGGCGAGCGATGGCAGTAATTGGATTTTCAATAACTCCAGCAAATTGCGCAGATGATCCTTTGATTATCGTATACACTTTTCATTTTCTCCAAGGACTTCTTTATCATGCTCTCAGATTTTAATTTCCCTGTGAAAGATATACTTTGGTCCTCGCGATTGGATATAGTCTATCACAGGAACTGCTGGGCTAACTTTCATTTAACAGACAGACTTATTGTTTTTGGAAGTCAAAGCAGGTCACTAAATCTTGTTTAAAACCGCAAGCAGCCAGCATGACTTTACTCCCTGGGACTCACAGTGTGATGTTGAATAACTGCTTTCTTTGCCAGCATGCACCTTAATTCCAAGCTTAAAGAGTAAAGTTGCTCTTACCCAGTTTAGGTGTGAGAGTGGTCAGATCCAGGTGGCTGTGCTGGTAGTCATGGTGTTGGTTTCCTGTTTGAAAAAGAGAAACAAAAGTTGAACTGAATTTCGACATAGATGTATAAATGATGATGCATGAATGACAAGATAGATTTTAACATAATAACCAAAACCAGCCAATTTCACAGTTGTCCTCGTCGACCTACTGCTTGAAGAGCTGGTTCATCCAGCCCAATGAATAGATCAAGCAATGGAAGCTATTATGTTGGAAAAGGGTAGCATTATGAGTGTAAAATAATGAGAAGGACATATGAAAAATGGCACCTGTGACCAAAAGATTGAGAAGAAGGTTTGGTAGTCGGTCACCGAGTCGATCGTTTGTGCTGGCAGAAAACGATGTGTTGAGGGGATTGAGAGACAGCGTTTGCACCTCCCTCAGCATGGCTGGAGGACCCTTAAACAAGGCATCTAACCACACAAATGCTCTTATGATGGCAGTACACTACTCCGGTGAGTGTGTGTTCACTTTGCATGTGTGTGTGCAAATTATGCGTATGGTGTGTCTTCACTACAGATAGGTAAAATGCAGAGGTGTAATTTCCACTTGTGGAACTAATTCCACCTTATTGGATAAGATGGAGGAAAACACCCCAAGTCCTCCATTTTGTTTTCATTAGGTATCTTGTACATTATGTTGTGTTTTTCAGTCAATGCTCTTATGCAAAATCAACCTGGTATATACAGTAAACAGAGAACAGTAAAAACTGAAAAACTGAAGGACAGGGAAAATGCTTAAAATTGATGTTGTCTGAGAGATGCATCCATTCATGGCTAAAGACGGGAGAGGAGATCAGTGCAAATGTAATCAATTTCATAATGATTGATATTTGAAAAAAGGCATACACACAGCTGAATACAAATATAATAAGTATGACCCAAACAATGCACATCGCTGCGTTTGTGTATTCATGATACACCTTTTCCGTTGTGCATCACCACAGTTTGGTCTATCTGACTGCAGGTCTCCCAGTTGCCTATTTATGAATATGTACACAGGTGAATATGAGGTGCATTCCAATTGCAAGATAGCTCTGCAATGTTAAGAAAGATTCCAAACTTTAGGGTGCACCCGAAGGCAACAGTTGTCACTTCACAGGAAACTGATAAACAAAATTACCCTGCTGAAGCACGACAATAAGTTTGCAAGAGCGCTGTATATGTATTTCATTGTAACTATACATTAGCTGTGTTTGTTATGTTACCTAAAAACAAAATTCGAACAATTTATGATTCAAATATTTTAAAACTATGGTTGACCTGTAAGCAGCTGAACTAATAGTAGCGTAGGGCACTGTTTTGTGTGGCCCACCATACAAACCATTATGAAAACATACCGTTTACACTTCATTATTCAAGAGAGTTAATTTCCTGTATTGTTTTCAGCACCTCGCTTGTTTTCAGATGAAGGTTTGATCTTTGAAACAAGCAGAAGTGTGGTACTTTTCTCCGTTGCTAGCTAATAAATTTTAGAACACATTAGCCCCTTTCCACCCAGCGTTCCCAGGAACTTTTATTTCCATGAACTTAAAAATATTTCTGGTAATCTGCGTGGTTTGCGTTTTCATTGCACCTAAAAGTTCTAGAGAATTTATTCAAATCAGTATGATGACGTAAGAGAAGCTGCACTACACCACTACACTTACCCACGTGCATTTAATTCTACTTGCATGCAACTTAAACACTACTTATGCTGCGCTTTAATTGATGCCATGTAAATTAGCAGACAGATATTAGGCCAGAAGTTTTTAATAAGATAAAAATGCAAAGTGCAAAAAACAAGGAGCCATGAGATTTTCAAAACAAAAAAAAAAAATCAGTAACGAGTTCGGGCTTCTGGCTGAGTGTCTAGACAAACTGGGTGTCTAAACCGCCTGAGAGCCGGTCTCGACCTCCTGGCCCTGCTGTCTTGAGTTGTTGCGCCCCCTTGTGGTGGCGCCAGGTTCCGCTGCCGGCGCTGCGTGAACGGCATCGAGGTCCGGCCTCCCGACGCCGCCGCCGACTGCACCAGCAA
>CAAKHG010012286.1:0-11398 GCA_901007715.1 Dactylopterus volitans | reverse complement strand
GGCGCCCCCCCGCCCCCCCCCTCACACACACACGCGCGCGCGCGCGCACGCACGCGCACACACACACACACACACACACACACACACACACACACACACACACACACACACACACACACACACACACACACACACACACACTCCCTCCTCGACATACTTCCTTACGGCATTAAAAGGGCACTTTGCAGATATTTGGTGGTTTTGTGTCGAAGTGTTAAGGTTACACACTTCCTTGTCATTTGGTATAACAACAGAAAAACAGCATCGTCATTTACATGAAAAGAGCAACATGGTGAAAAGAGCTGAGGGGTGGAGGGATTGGGGGGGGGGCGAAGGAGGAGGAGGGGGAGGCTGAGCTCCATGCGGGAAAAGGGGAATCAGGAGAAAACAGACAACAATGCTGCTATTTACACACACACACACAAAATCTCTTCTCATCCTGTAGTAAAAGTTGACGGATATAAAAGCGCGTCTGGAAAAAACAACCACGTGACCACACCGAGTCCATCGGGTGTTATGATTTTATAATCTTACGTCATCATGGAGAATGAAGGGACTACAAGTTTGCTGTTCACAACTTTTTTTTTAAAATATATATATATATATATATATATGTATATACTTTTGTCATCTTTGATTTGCTTATGTGTTTTGTCTGCTAGGATTTTAAAAGCTATTAAAAGAATGGAGAAGTTCAGTCTGCTGGATTTTGCTGGTGATCTGGAACGTTGTGACATTTTTGCTAATAACCTAAGACATCTAAAGTTAATAAAATAAGAGGGACAGTTGTCTTTTTGTTCACTTTGGACTGTAAATAAAATTAGGAAATGGAATTGTTATTTTTTTCCCTTATTATCTGGACAGTTGTTTATACTTGCATGGTGTGGGGGTTGTGTATATTCTAAATTGTAAATCTATGCAGATGCTTATTAACAACTCAGAGGAGGAATGAAGGACAGTTATAAAAAAGGGGTAGAAGTATGTAAGTTCATACTTCTACTCCTTTTCCAACATGTGACCTAATTATGATCCTGAAGTGCTTTTTTTTAGTTACTATTGAGTTTATGGTGCACCGCACTGTTTGAATATACATTTCATTTTTTTCCTGTCTTTTTTTTGTTTTTGTTAAACATGTTTGAAATAAAGAATGCCATCACCGCCGGCCGCTGAGCACATCTTTGAAGGTTAAGGGAAAAGAGGGACTTTTTTGTTGGAGGTGAGCGACCGAAACTGCAGTTAGAAAACACGACTCCCCCATCGGCGCAACGCCGGTTCGAGGGATGAACAAATGCTAAGTGTGGGACAAATCTGGATTCGGGAGCGGTTTTTTTGCGGGGGTTCCGACCCGTGGAGGGCTGTGGGTCTGCGCGCGGTGGGGGGGCACTCTGTGCCCTGACGGGTCTGCGGGCGAGCGGGCCGCCTCGGGTTTCTGCGGCCGCCTGACACACAAAGCGGCTCTGTTTGCGGGGCAATCAGGAAACATCAAAAGCCCCGAGCTGATCTCGACACAAAAACAGCAAAAGAGTTTTCACTGCGGCGTCACAGCCTGGGGGGATGCGAGGCTCAGCTCCAGCCTCAGGAGAAGGACCACCCCCCCAAACACACACACAAGCACGCACCCCCATCCCCAGCCCCGTCCTGGAGGAAATGACGTGCTGAAATAAATTAGCAAACAGAAACCCCGAGAGGCGAATAATAATAATAATAATAATAATAATTAAAAAAAAAAAAAGAATAAAACAAGGCGTCAGGTGAACACAAGCAATACCTTGTCCAGATGTGGTCTGCTGGGTTCCATGAGCTGGAGCTTCTCTGCGAGACTTTCAGAGGAAGGAAGGGGAGGGGAGGGGGGGACGTTTCAATTAAAGTTGCCAAAACACTCAAAAGATGTTGTGTTTACTTCCTGTTATCAAAATCTAAAAAAAACGCTCAAATACGCCTCAAAACATTCATGCTTAAACACTCGTCACTGGCAACAAAAAAATGCGCCTTGTTTTTTTTCGCGGCCGCGGTGCATTTTGGGAGCTGCCCTCCGAGCGTCGACGCTTTTATGCAATATGAGAGTCTCGACGTTTGGGAAAAAAAAAAAAAGTTATAGCAGTTTTAAGGCAACGGTTCCACATCAAGAAACAGGTCATCCCTTCAAGACATTTTTAAATCTGTCATTTTCTTGTAAATTACTGGATAATTCTACTCCTCAAACAAGAGATAAAGAACACTTTTTTTCTGATTGGCTGACATAAAACCGATGATGAGGATTTAAAAGGGTTCGCTTTGTTCTCAAAGGGCCGCAAGCCAAAAAAAACGTTAGTCACCACTCACTTCGAGATGCTATTTATTAATATTTATTGTAAATGTTTGCTGTCGCTCTCTCTCCTGGACGGGGATTAGAGATTTCTTTCTTTCTTTCTTTCTTTTTTAAACTTCAATTAAGACTTTCAGGATTAACTGGAGGGTAATGAGGCTTTAATCAATGACCCCCCCTTTTCTTCCTGCGGGCGGACGGTGGCCCAACAGCTCTGCCTCGCGCTATAATCCATGCTGGTATCGCCGCTTAATGACACGAGCCCTGAATGGACTTGTGAAAACTTTAGAGATGGCAATTAAATCCTACAAAACACCCGCCAAACAAACTGCGGCCATTGTCCCCCCCCCCCTCCTTCTTCTTTTACTTCTCCCTGACCTCACAAGGAGGCTAAATGTTGCGTCCAGCAGCTTGAGCCTTGCGCGCTGTTAGTTAGTACCACACAGGCGGAGCGGCAGGGGGGCCGCTTCAAACAGCCAGCGTGGGATCTGGAGGAGGAGGAGCCCCGACTCTCAAAGGCGAGGGGAAAGGAGCTATCTGTTGGGACAAGGGGGAAGGAGGGGGGGGGCGGGGAGGACTCCTCGGGAGCCAGTGGACACACACAGCTCTAATCCTCTGCAGCTGGCCCCAGACACACTCATGTAAGAGAGCTTTAACGCCGCGGCCCGGTTCATTCACATGAAGGGATGAACGCCGACTCTATTCATGACAATGACATCCTACGGGGGATACAATATGATGACCACCCTGGGGTGTAACAGAGGGTGGCGGGGGGGGCTGGTGGTGGGGGCGCCTCAGTAAAAGAGTCTGTTAATTAGAGGGGAACACGAAGAGCGACACTATCAAAGACTGTTGGGTTACACGCTTCAGACGCGCCGGCGACAAAAGGCCACGCGGCGGTGCGGAGCGGTCCCCGACTCCTCCGCCGTGATATATCGGGACGCAAATAACGGCGTCCCGATATCTGCATGCCCGATGCGCGCGCGGGACCCGAACGGCACGGGAGCGCCGACTCACTTTGCTCCGTCCTTACTGTCGAAGGAGTGTAGGTCCAGAACTTTGGCGAGGTCCACCCTGCGGAGGAAAAAAAAAAAAACGGGGTGATTTTTACGTTTTCCCCAGTTTCATTTCGACATCAGATGTTCGCGGCGGCGCACGCGTGAACGGTGGGGAGAAAGTCCGGCTTTGGCTGCAACCCCCCCACCCCAAAAAAAAAAAAAGTGACGGCGCTCGGGAGAAATGATCCGTGAGAACGTTTTTCTGATTAGCTGCTCACTGCGGGCCGCCTTTCATCTCCCCGCTCCGGCCTGAACCCCATCGGGGGGGAGGGGGAAGGGGTAAACGCCGAGCCGAAACACACCCAAACCTTTGATTCACACTGCTTGTGTTGGACAGGTGATATTCTGGGTCCAATCGCATGCTAGCAAAGAGGGCACACACACACACACGCACACAAACACATGTGCGCGACTCAGCTGGCTGGAAAAAACAGGGTCACGGAGCAAAGACTTGAGGGTAACTGGACACCACTGAAGCTTTGGTGTTTACTCAGGGTGCAGCAGTTTGTGTATGTATTCGTGTGTGTGTGTTGGGGGGGGGGGGGTTTCTCCTGCGCAATGTCACACCCAGACCGCTCCATCTTTGATACAAAGATCTGAGGGGGAGCAGCACATGGTGTTCATCTGCCACGCCGGACAAAGCGGGGAGCCCGTCCACAGCAAAGCCCCATAATAAAAACAAAACGGCGGCGAGCGTGAAAAGCTCATTACCTCGATCTTTGGGTTTCTAAAATCTTGACAAGGCCGTTTATGGACCTGAAATAAATAAGAAAAAAAAATACATATCGTTATCGGATTACACCCCATTCATCCAACTGACATACTTGTTTAATTATGAAGAGGGTAAATAACCTACATCGAGCAGCCATAACATTATGACCACCGCGTGCTCGCCACAGATATATAAAGCAGCAGCCCTGCAATCAATTCTCTCTTCAGGTGGAGTTTGGTGTTGAATTTTTATTGAATCTGTGTGAGAGAGGTGCTTAAATATACAATGACTGTTTTGGGGACTGCAATTGTGATGCTGTCGAACTCTACTGGGTCACACTGAGAGGTGTCCCTAATATTTTGGTCATCCCGCTCATACACATTAGGCTTACAAATGTTCGGGTGCACCTTCAGTATAACCAAGCACAGCTTCACAATCATATAAATTCAACATAAAACTCGCCCCCGGAGGGAGAATTTATTGCGTTACGTGCTGTGGCGAACACGCGGCGGTCGTGACGTGGTGCTCGACGAATTATCGAGTATCGCGCGACCGACCTGACGGCGTCTCTGATCTGAGCGAGCCCCTCCGCGTCCACCAGGTCCGTCTTGTTGATGATGGTCATGTCGGCGAGCGCGACCTGCCTGAAACGACAAGCACAACCGCCGACTTTTGTTTAACTGGCAGGTGGGGGCGCAGCAATGTGAGAATCATGTGAAACAACTTAATTATTGTATTTGTTGGTGCTTTTTTTTTTTTTTTGAGAATCAAAACTCAAAGTGGAAAACTCAAAGTGGAAGAGAGAAGGTGAAAACACAAACAAGAGACCGGGAATGTGACGGGAGGTCGCTGGTGCCGCTGGTGTTTATTCGTCTGCGTGTTTGTTCAGCGGCGACGCGACGCAGCTGCTGGAGCGGTGACGGGCGGGCGGGCGGGCGGGCGGCGGCGGCGCTGGTGGACGGACGGTTATGAGGCTTAAAAAAACAAAAAACAAAACCAAACACGCGTGTACCTGGCTGCCTCGTTGACCAGTCCGTCCGCCTTCTCTTCCGTTAGATGCTGCGAAAGGGGAGAGACGTGAGCGTGACTGGATGAAAAACAAAACAAAACACACACACAAAGACCTTATTTTTCACAGGTTCTTGAAGAAAAAATTCAACATTTGCGGAAAGGAAAAGGAAACAACGCCTCTTTCTTAAGATCAGCCGGCTGAATATGAGATAAGAGAGTGGGGCAGGAACCGTCTGTCAATCTGATATCAATCTGTCTGACTCAATGATGAAGGGATGAACGACAAATGTGGGTTTTTTTTTCTCCCCCTCTACAGTATAAATGATAGAATGGCCGATCGGGCTCAAAATTAAGTTGGAGCCTGTCAAAGAGAGAGAGATGGATGGATGGATGGATGGATGGATGGATGGATGGATGGATGGATGGATGTCTCACAGAACGCGGGGGGTGACTGGACTAGAATTGCTCCCTCGGCCTACAATGGCCCCTGTCACCGGCGCCTCGGCCATGACGCGCGCCGCCTCGCCGAGTGTGACACCTTCACATTAGAGCCCATTATCAAGGTGTCACTTGGTCCTGTTCCTTTTAAATACCGCAGGGAGGGCAGGATCTGTGTGTGTGTGAGTGTGAGTGTGTGTGTGTGTGTGTGTTGACTGCTGTGTCGCTGGGGCCTTCACAGTCGCCATGAACAGTCCTTTAACCAAACTCACACTCAACTACCGGTTAACCGACAAATCCGTGACGGGCCATCCTGCTGTGAACATGAATTTCCCCCTCCGGGATGACAAATTCATAAACGCAGGATGTATGCGCAGACGTTGCAGGTGGACCCCAGAAAGTAGTAGTGCCACGCATGAGCAAATACTTTAGTATACTTTAGTACATTAAATTTAGAAACGTTATTTGGTCGGCAACTCAATGTTGTTTTCCATTTTTTTTTACCGCACTGAAAACAGCGGCGCTGGGCCCAGCTCTGCGCTTTCTTGGTGCCCTTTAATTACGCATAATGCACCAGGCTGATTTTAATAAAACTTGATGGAAGGCGTGTACGGTCGGTCAAGGAGGGACCCACGGCATTCCGGGAAAGAATCGGCTCAACATGCTGGGAAAACAGCATTTTTATTTATTTATTTTTCGTTTTTACACTGGCGTCGCTAAACGGAGAGCTCCCTCTAATTTAGCATGCTTGCAGTTCCACAGTTAATCATTTAGTTTGAAAGAAAATTGTGAAGAGCGTCAATGATGACAGCAAAAAAAAAGAAAGAAAAGAAAACTACCAAAACTCAGCGACATTCCCCGGACGCGCCCTCTCATTTGAGACGCCGGGGCTGCCGAGCGCGTGACAACACACCGGAGTTAACTTTATGTTCCGTTTTCAGCAAACGCACCCTGATCAGCCATAACATTATGACCGCCGCATGTTTCAGCGCAGAATATAATGCAACAGTCCTGCAATCGATTATCCCTTAAGGAGTTTTTTTTTTTTTAAAATCTGTTTGAGGGAGGTTAGGATAGACGGATGTGAGCAGGGACAATCAACATAAAACATTATTTCATATGAGATGCAAAACAGATGTCATGCATTCGGGTTTCTAGCCAAGGCTAATCTGGCCGTTAAAACTAGAGTTCAGGAGGAAAGTTAAAAAACGGTGCAAAGACGTCAAAATGCAAAACATATAAAATAAATAAATAAAAAAAAGGACAGATAACACAAATCAGAGGATGGCGAGAAACTAAAATAGTACAATAGTGTGCAAAAGTCAATGTTCCCCAGCGTGTTTCAATTTCAGCCACTGTTTTGCCCGCGCGTTTATTAGGCTGGCAACATGTGAGGGAGCTCGGGGAGGATTTATCGCAGGCCTGTTGTCTTATATATATGACGATAAACATGCAGCGGTTTTAATGCTCAAGTGATGCATGATAAAAAAAACCCCCAAAAACTGAAAAGCTGCTCGGGCGTTCTCTCCGGTCACTCACCTGCTTGCCGTACTTGGCGTCGACGACGGTGACGATTCCTGAGGACAAACAGAGCGCGGGGTGACCGGCCAATCAGAGCAAAGCGCGCACGCATTCCTTTCCCTGAGCTGCTGAGGCCTTTTGGCGTTCAGCTTCCCCCCTGTTGGCCGAATGGCCAGTCGCGACAGAGCGGACAGCTGAGCGGCGAGACTAACACACACACACACACACACTAACACACACACAAATATGCCCACCGCCGCTGCCATTTGGGCAAGCCGCAGAAAAAAAAATGCATCATCCAAACTGAACTGGAGGCAAACTGGAGGTATGAGCTATACGACCACGGGGGGGAACAAAGGGGAGCGTTTCAAAGTGCCAAAGAGGCTCTCACCGTCCAAATAGATGTCGCTGCCCAGCTCGGCGTCCACCCAGAACATGGCGGCCACGGCGCCTGCGGAGGGGGGGGCACAAACTTCATTAATGACACAAGGGACGTTTCCCGATCCGTTGTCGGGTCATTTGAGAGGATGAAATTAGTTTTGCTCGAAACTAATTGACGCTATTCTTTGACACTTTTAAATCTAGGCAGCAGAGCGGCATTTTCAAAATAAAATAAATAAATAAATAAAACCCCGGGGTGTTCTCCCCATGAGCGAGCGCCGCCGGCCCGGTGAAACCAATATCAGAAGCTTTCAATTGTTTATCACCGGCTGGTACATTTGGTTTGTTTCCATCTTTCTGGGGACGAGGTTATCACAAGCCCCCCTCCCCACCCGACCCCCGTCGCCGTGACAGCCACAGCTTGTTCACATAATGCACTTTGGTCAGAATGCCGGGCGGGAAGGGGAAAGCATTGTAAATATTTGATGGGCGAGTAATGAAAACATGGCCTGTGAGTGGCATGCTCGGCATCACCCGCCCGGGCTCTGGCGGCGGCGCGAGTCCCCCCGCGAGCCCGTTGTGATTGGCGGCGCTGCCGGGGGCCAATGACAGGCCTGTCCTGGCCAATAACAGGCCTGTCTCGGCCAATGACATGGCGGGGGACTGACGGCGGCCGCCGCGGTCCGAGCGCGCTCCGTCGGTTCCGTCTTGTGTGGGCCGGGTAGCGTGTGTGTGTGTGTGTGTGTGCGCGTGCGTGTGTGTCTGCCCAGGCTGGTGCCTCCTCTGACAGCTGTCACTTAGCGACACACACCAGCGCCCAACCTGTGATGGCCAAATATTGATTTCCTGATTCAAACATGAGCGGCTGAGCGGCCGCCGCTTTTATCTCTGCGGTTGATGGAAATCGGCTTCTTTGGACGTCGCTGTCATGGCAACGCAGAAGACAGGAGTGAGATGTTTTTGTTTAACTTCTCTTGGGGCGAATTGCAAGGAAATCAGCAGGTGTTTTAAACATTTATTCATCATTCCATGTGTGCAAAATTAAGTTTTTCCGGATTAAAAAAAGAAAAGTGGCGCAATGTAAATAACCTGATGCTTAAGGGGTGAATTAACTTGAGATAGTTATTATCAGGATTGATGTTGATTAAAAAAATAACCAGATTGAAGTGGAAACTAATATTAATATATGGTGTTTTTATGACGGGGACAGTAATGATCTGAGTGCAAATAAAAAAATATATATATATATAAAAATTAATAAAGTCTATAAAAATTAAAAGAAAAAAATCAATTACTATCTAGTTTATGATAACCATTTTGGGTTTTCTTTCAAAAAAAGATAATCAAGTCAGGTAAACAAGGTGGTGTTTAAAGGGTTAAAATGAAAATGAACCGAGTATGATAGCAGGACCGATGCTGATGAAAATACAGAACTCAATTCAAATGAAAAACAATAATATGCTCACTGATCAAGCACGTTGAGCACAGAATATATTTCAACAGCCTAACAGTCACCATACTGCATGACCAAAATATTAGGGACACCTCTCAGTGTAACCCAGCACAGTTAATCAGTGTCACAAATTACAATCATTCAAATGTTTCAACACCTCTCTCAAACAGATTCAGTCAAAACTCAACATAAAACTCCCCCTGAAGGGAGAACTGATTGCAAGGCTGCTGCATTATATTCTATGGTGAACGTGCAGTGGTCATAATGTTATGGCTGATTGGTGCATAGCATTTTTAAGGCAGTTTTTTGTTAAGGAGGCATATGGGTGAAATGGATGTTGACGCATCTGTGGGTGGTGGAGCGGGCTGTGTGTGGGCTAACACACCCCCGGTCGCCCGTCTCCGTCCGGCCGACGCTCGACCCACCTCCTTTCACCTCCTGGTGAAACAGCTGCCGTCTCCATGAGGCGCCAGAAGGCCATTTTAGGTTAAGAAGTTTTATATGTTCCGGCCCCCGGACAGTTATATTTTGAATAAACTTCGGGCTTGAATCAAGCAAAAGTCTGCCCAGACAATGAAAAACATATTTGTGAAACTGCCTTTACTTTAAAATGGGCCGGTTGGCGTTACCTGGGTCAGCAAGTCCTGTAGTTTCTAACAGGATGTAGTCAAACTTTCCTTTCTTCTCCATCAGGTTCTCGATGGCTTTAAGACCATTGTCCCTATAGAAATGAAGGACGATCACTGATGATGAAGATAAACATATGAAGCACTTTTCAAAAAAAGAAAAAAGGACGCTCACATGTATCATTTACCTGTGTGTGAATACAAGATTATGTTGCGTTTTTAGATCAGTTGACACTTCACTAGAATGAGTACAACAAATCCCCACATTTTGCTGCCAACATTATCACATTAGTGACAACAGTAAGACAAATAAGTCATCAATTTAGACATGATTGTGCAATTCAAAACAAAAAAATTACGCAAGAAATTAAGATCAAAGCGCGACTGCGGCAAAATCCAAACAATCGGGACGGGCGGTTCAGTCTGCGTACTTGACAGAGCAGCAGAGGCAGCCGTTGCGCAGCTCCAGCCACTCTTCGTAGAGCTCGCCGGCCTGGCTCACGGCGAGCGACTTCTCCAGCGCGCTGCCTGCAAGCGTGGCGACACGAGCCAAGTCAGCGGGGAGCAGGAGGAACTTATCAGGAGTTAATTCCACATGACTCTGGCACGACTGACTTGACATTACAACAGCTCGGAGGACACAGTGAGAGGACGCGCATGAGTCCCCTTTAGGTTCAAGTGTGTTACTATGCTGCCCTCTGGTGGAGAGTCATGGAAACGACAGAGACAAACAGGTCTGCCTTTCTTTGGCTCTGAGAAAATCGGATGGAAACGACTATGAAGTTGGCTTCCGATTTGGCACTTAAGGGGAAAGTTAAGGGGAAATTAACATAATGTGCAGTGACTGTCTATTTTTTTTTTGTGACACTTCATGTGAAAACATTTTAGACGTTTGTGTTAAGATATTACAGTTGCCTGACGACCGTTATTGTATTTGTGAAACTTCTATTTTATTTGTGAAAATGCCAAAGGGGAGATTTCACTGTTTTTAATTTTTCATCCCTAGACCAAATTAGACCAGGTCCAGTTCAAAACCACTGTACCTAGACTTCTCAAATCCGGACTGGAGCGATGTACAGAGGCTAAACATTCATTATAATGCAGTTTCTGATTTGTGAAACCTTTATTCTATTTGTGAAAATGCGGTAAAGGAACTGGACCTGAACTGGACCTGGTCTAATGTGGTCTGGATGCTGGAAAAAAAAGAAATGTTCCTTTATTGCATTTTCACTTATAGAATAGAGGTTTCACAAAATCAGACACAGCATTATAATGAATGTTTAGCCTCTGTAAATCACTCCAGTCCAGATTTGAGAAGTCTAGGTTCAGTGGATTTTGAACTGGACCCGGTCTAATATGGTCTGGATGTAGGGGAAAAACGGAGAAATGTGCTTTTACTGCATTTTCACAAGGTTTCACAAATCAGAAACTGCATTATAATGCAGAAGCTGCATTATAGCCTCTGTAGATTAATCCAGCCCAGATTTGCAAAATCTGGGTACAGTGGTTTTTGAACTGTGCCTGGCCTAATGTGGTCTAGGGATGAAACAAAAAACAGTGAAATCTCCCCTTTGGCATTTTTCACAAATGCAATAACTGTCGTCAGGCAACTGTAATGGGATGTGGGAGTGGGGGGGGGCCGCGGGAGGAGAGGGGGTGGGGATCCTGAGGCACTTTTGCGCTCGCACTTTTGTACTGCAACTTGACCACGTTCATAACATTGTCTACCTCATGTGCATATTTTTTTACCCATCGTCTTTGATATTTTTTTTCTTATATTGCATTTCTTTACGCTTATTCTTATTCTTTTCTTATAACTTGCACTTTTTACTTTACTATTTGGTGTTGATGGTGTGTGCTGGAAAGCTAATTTCCCCTGAGGGAACCCTCCCC